>JAJHZJ010000453.1:8680601-8823101 GCA_023548195.1 Bettongia penicillata ogilbyi
CAGTCCAGCTGGATACCTTTATATGGTAATATATGTGGCAAGCCCCCAAATCTCCTCACAGGAGTTTAGACCCAGGAGGTGGAAGAAACAAGGTGAAGTTAACTTCCTTTCCTGCGGGACTTGTGTAGACCTTTTAAGCAAAGACACAGAATTAGCTCCTTTTTCCTTAGAGAGAATCAAGAAAACACTCTGAATGTGGCTTTTTGTCTTTTCAATCAATCAACATTTATTAAACACCTACTATGTGCCAGGTATCATGCTAAGCACTGAGAATTCTTTTCACAAAAATCCAGAGCCTGAGTTGGAAGAGACCTATGAGGCCAGCTGGTCCAAGCTGTACCTGAGCCAGAGGTCCCTCTGCAATGGGGTTCTCATCCTTTTCCAGTATAGTGATTTTTTTACACATAAAAAAATGTCAAGGACTTCCCTCCCCTCTCCTCCATCATGATTGACACGTTATTAGAATCTGTTGGTTGAGAAAATGCATGAGGACCCAAAGATGCTCTGAACTCAGGGTCACTTTTAAATGAATTTGTATTTTATTCATCACAATGGCATCCATGCGTATATGAAAATGAGTGATATCTACATGTGGGGGACAGTATTGATCGAGGCCTTGGAAGACCTGTCTGTTTATTGATCAGACTAAATCATGGTGCACATTCTATGGGTCTTGCTTGGCAAGTACAGGGTTTCCTGGATTCCCTGTGCTCTGTGACCCCCCAGGATTGGAACTGCTACTCAAGGACACTCCGACTTTCTTCAAGGGTCAGATCAGATACTCTCTCTCCTCCTTTTCTGAGTTCCCCTCCCCCATGACCTTGTATTTGTTTTTTGGACACGCCCAAACTACCTGTTCTTCCGTTGTGAAATGCAAGCTTCTTGAGGCAGGGACAATTTCTTTTATGTCAATCAGTGGATCAGTAACCCTCTACTAAAGGACTATGTGCCTGGGCTGGGAGCTCACTGTCTAGTGACAGAGACAACATGCATCATCCTTCTGTCCAGCTGTCTGTCATATGGCCCACAAAAGATGCTTCCTGAACAACACCTTTTGAACCTTTCCCATATTCTCAGACACACCTCTCTCAGAAGCCCCATAACTCTACCTGATTCAGTGAGCTACAACAATCACCTTTAAATTATAATTTTTTTGGTCAATCTGGGTTAGGGGAGTCTTGGGACAAGATTTGGTGGACGGCTGTTTTGAGTCACAAAGAGAGAGAAGATATTCTTTGTACAGATCCCACAACCACCAAGACCAGGGTCATGGGACTTGTGACAGACGGATGCTTGAGAGTATGGGAAAGGTTCAAAAGATGTTGTTAGGAGGTATCTTTTGTGGGCCACAAGGCAGACTGTCAGGACAGAAAGATGGAGAACTTATTAAGTACCTATCGTATGCCAGATACTGGGTTAAGGGCTGAAGATACAGAGACCAGGAAACAAGACCTCCCTTGCTCTCAGAGACCTTACATCCAATGGGAGAAGATGGTACAAAAGGGGGAAACCAAGTAAGGGGAGAGGGTATGTACACGGTGACAGGGTGTAGAGAGAACTGGAAAGAGGCATGGTCAGAGGAAGGCTCACCTATCAGAGCCCAGCATTTCAGGGATGCAGACTATGGAAGCATAGATGGTGGAGATGAACACAAGTCAGATTTTGAGCAATCATGACTCAGCACCAGTGTCCTTGGTGCCTAAGATCTGGGCCAGTGACTCTCCTAGATCCACAGAAGCTTAAAAGAAGGAAGGGGCCCCAAAGTGCACCCTGCACCTGCACAACAGTCTCCTCTAGGACATGCTTGCCTGTGGCAGGCTTCTGTGGCCTCCTTGAGCAGCCCCGTCCATTCTGAATTGCTCATGTGGTTGAGAAGCTTTTCCTTCCATCAAGGCAAAATATATTTTGGCTACTTTCTGCCAATTCTGTTAGTTCTGGGGCCAAGCAGAACCAATATAGCCCCTGCTCCCCAGGGCTCCCCTAAAATATCCAAAGCCCAACATATCTTCTCTTCTCCAAGGCTAAACATTCCTATTCCTTCCTTGGCATAATTCCCAAAGCACCCACATGGTGCATTTTACAAATGAGGAAACCAAGGCCCAGAGAAACAAAAGGGACTTCGCCAAGGCCATCAAGCAGACCAAGGACAGAGAACAGGTGAGGAAGCAAGACAGAATCTCCTCACCTCCCTTCCAGTGGCCTTCCTCCCCTCCCTGCTGGTGTGTACAGACTGGCCAGTCCCCTCTGCCAGGCGGCACCAGGTTTTTGCTGGTCTGTAATGATTTTACTCCCAAAGGTCCTCACTTTTAAAAACCTATGAACTTTTATAGGAGATTCCTCCTTTTTCACCTTTTCTCCTCTTTCTCTTCCTCCTCTGGTACTCTGAACCTCCTGATCTCCTGCCTCCTCTCTGATTCCCTGTCTCTTTTTTCTGAACTACTCAGGGCAGCAGTTTTCCTTCTGGGTTTGAACCTAGCTCCCACTAGTTGTCTGAACATGGCCTCTCTGAACCTCGGTTTTTTCATCTGTCAAATGGCCTGTTATTGGAATGCTGTATTCTGAACTGGCTTGCTATTTTATGCAAACCCCATAGAGTGCGATTGATTCTTCTCAACCAGACACAAGTTATTTATTTCCTGTGCGGCATCTTTAGCCTGAAATGACTGCCTCGCAGAGTTGGGGAGACACATTTCAAATTTTAAAATACCATTAGAATGTCTGTTATGACAATTCTTATTTTTTCTGTTTTCTGAGTCTGAGGTACAGTTTGGGTTGGAAAAACACTTGTATTTAGTGACAGATGTCCAGGAGAGAGGAAAAAAAATCACCTGGGAAAAAATGGCTGATGGATTTTGTCAATTAAGGATGCCTCCTTCCTCAGAGATGTGACTGACAGGCCCTGGGACCTGAAGGCTGGCTTAGTGAGGGGCCCTGGACTCTGCAGGCCTTCCAAATCTTTTTTCTTCTAGCATTGTCAGACCTGAAAGGTTCCCTTTGGGCTCTGATTTCCTTCGGGAGCAGGACACAAGTAGCCAATAGTGCTTGGGACCCTCCAGGGCCTCACTGGGCCCGCCTCTTCCAGGCAGTAGAGTCCATGGCTGTTGGAACAGGTAGGGAATCTGGGCAGAGGCTCCAGCTGAAACAGCCCAGCATACTGTAGCAGGTGAGCACAGCTTGGGAAGGGGACCGCCCCAGGCTCAGGGTCCCTGAGGCTCCCCAAGAAGTCATGACCAGGAAAACAGTCACTCGGTTTTGCCTAAATGAAGGCAGACAACCAAAGTCTTGTTTTGTTTTTTGAACTGAGTTTTGTAACCTTGGTATTCAATAGCCCCATTGTCCTGGTCCCATCATAGCACATGCTACTGGGCTGGGATCAAGGGCAGCCAGCAGGTCAGGAAGGATGCCTGCACTGCCAGCCAGAGTTAGTAAGTCATTGGCTTCAAAAGTGACCAGCCCCTGCCCAGTGGACCCATTCTGTTGTTCAAAGAGATGATGGCATGGTCTGTATAGGAGGTAAGTGTAACCCAGGCCAAGGCTCCCCTGAGAGAGAGGGTCTGTAAGGTGAGGAGGGGAATGTATATGGGGGTCTAGCAGAACTGGGAGCAGGTCAGGAGAAAGCTTGCTGGGCTTGGACTCCAGAGAAACTGGGTTTGGATTCTGCTTCTGATGCCAACTAGCTGGGTAACCAGAGTCATGAGATCTAGCCAGGGCAACCTGAGGAGGGATGCACATGTTAAAATCCCACCTCTGAGCACACCTTGTGTGCCCTGGGACCAAAAGGAACTGCCCCGGAGTCAGACTAACTGGCCTGGGGTCCCTCCTAGTTGAGATCTATGAGCCTACCCATCTCTCTGGGTCTTAGGTGGGTCCCTTACCATTCTAAATCCACAATCCTTTGCCTTTCTCAGACTCAGTAAAATGGAGATGATAATACATACCCCCTTCCTCACAGGGCTGTGGGGAGGACAGTATTCTGCAAACCCTAAATTGTAGAAAAACACGGACTGTGACCATTTCTGTGAATCTGCCTACGTTGTTCATTCATTTCAGTCATGTCTGACTCTATGCTTCCAGGTGGGAGTCTCTTGGCAGAGACACTGGAGTGGTTTGCCAGTTCCTTCTCCAGCTCATTTTTACAGATGAGGAAACTGAGGCAAACAGGATTAATTGACTTGCTTGGGGTCACACAGCTAGTAGGTATGTGAGGTCAGATCTGAACTCAGGTTCTCCTGACACCAGTACTGGTGCTTTTGCCCTGTGCCACCTAGAATCTGCCTGGAGCCCCCAGATAGTTTCCTTTCCAATCAAGATTTTGAGAAAGAAAAAATAAAAAGGAAGTGTCAGGGGACAAAAAAGGCAAGATCTTCTTCCTCTCCTTCAGTGACAGGGCCCCTTAGCAGCCTCTCCTGAATATCCCCATCTCTTCCATCTTCCAATACCCACTCCCCTCCCTTCCACACCAAAGAAATGAAAGCTAACCTTTGGCAGAAGTTGTATTAAGCAAAGTGTGGTGGACAAAGATGTGAGGGATTGGGATTTTTGGGGTTTGTTTTTTAAAGGAAACACACCCAAACTTCCCCATCTGAGAAGTCCATTGGGGATGGAGGCAGTTATAACCCTAAGTAAATAAATGAACAAGTAAAGAAATAAAACAAATGTCCAAAAGTGCTTTTGTCTCTTTCAAAGCGTCCCAGAGGGAGAGATCGAGTCTGCTGCCGCCCCTGCTTCAAGCACTGGAGGAACTGCATCCTGGGAACTGCCTTCAGCACGGACATCTGTTCCTTTGATCCTCATGGGGTGGGGGTGGGGCAGGTTGAGGCTTCTTCTCAGGAGGCCAGATTGGGTTTTTGGAAAGAGCCACCCACAACTGCTTGAGAGTCACACCAGTGAACTTGGGCCAGTCCAGGGAGATAAGCAGAGAGGGCAGAGCTGAGGCTCAGGAGGGACCTGGGTTTGAATTCTGGCCCGGAAATAGATTACCTTTGTAGCCATGGCCAAGCGACTAATCTAATGAGGGGAGGGGAAAGGTCTCGACGAGAGTTGAAGTGTCTTGGTTTTCATATCACAAACTCAGCATGAAGCAGTAGGGGAAACATGGAAGCCAGGAAAAGCTCCAGGGATCTTGGGTTGTGACTTCCAAGAATCAGGAGGGAGCTGGTCGTCCTGCTGACCTCTGTCCTGGACAGACCACATCTGGAATACTGAACTGGGTTCTAGGCACTATGATTTAGGAAGAACATGAGAGACTGCAAGTGATGAGGGGAAGTTAACTAGGATGGGAAAAGATCTTGAAGTCACGCCACATGATGGATTGTTGAAGGAAATGCTCACATTTAGCCTAAAGAACAGAATACTTGGCTGGGGGTGGATGTTGAGGCAGTTTCAAGTGTTTGAAAACTATGGAAGAAGGGTTTAGCTGACTGCTTGACTCCAGAGGGCAGAACCAGCAGCCGCAGGTGTGTGGGAGAAGCTGAGACAGATAGAATTCAGGTGGATAGCTGGAGAAATGCTTGAAAAATTACCCCAAGGTGAAATGAATTCTCACTCTCTAGAGGGCTTCCAGAACAGTCTGGATGACCACTTTTTGAGGAAGAGTCCTCTACAGGATCAAGTTGGTCTGCATGCCATTGGAGGGCCCTTGTGACTGAGATTCTGTGACCCTTAACAATTAGGTCTATTTAGATCTGTATGCAATCTATATGTATGTAAAGTGGTCTAATTGACCGCTAGTTACTTTAATGTGCTACTAGGTGGCACAGTGCACAGAGTCAGGAAGACTCCTCTTTTAAGTTCAAATCTAGCCTCAGACACTACTAGCTGTATGACCCTGGGTAAGTCACTTAGCCCTGTTTGTCTCAGTTTCCTTTTCTGTAAAATGGAAGAAGGAAATGGCAAACCACTCTGGTATCTCCGCTGAGGTTCAACAACAACCACCTGTATCAGATCAGAACAGCCCTGTCAGTTCCTGGAGCAATCCCTCAAAGGTATAAATGAGGTGTGAACATCTCCTAGGCACTTCTATTGAATCAATCAACCCCAGGGAAAAACTGGATGAAAGCAATGATGCTGCAGAGGAAATAGTTCATAACTGGGGATGAGAATCATTCACAGCATGAGAGTTTGGGATAAAATGGGAAGCCAGCCCAGAATCCAGTCTTCTAAAAACCAGCCATACTAGTGATGGGGCAGCTGGGGCCTTTGGGGACAGGAGAGGAGAGGAGAGGACTTCTTTCTGCCTCTCATTTCTGACCAGAGGATAACCTTGTGAAGGTCAAAGATTTGGACTCCTCATCAGTGTTGGTGGCCATGGTCCTGAAACCACAGCGGCCCAAGTCAGTGCTTACAGTCACAAGCACGGAATACTCAGGATGTGCTGAGGAGAGGCCAGGGGACTCCCCTTGGAGTGCAGCAGAGAGCTGGTCACTCAGGGAGAGCTGCATGAGGGTGCACAAAGGGAGGAGAGGACTCCTAGAAACCAACAGCTGTGAGTCACACTTTGGTCTCACATCCTCTCTAAGTCTAAGCATAATCTCCTTAGGGACCAAGCATGTGTAGAAGGGACAGTGTCCTCTAGGTTGGGAGAATGTGTTGTAGGAACTCTTCTGAATAAATGCCCCTTTTGTAAAAACAGATGGTATAACTGGGTGATAATCAGTGGGGAGCAGGCAGAATGAGAGAACAATGCTAGAAAAATCTCCCAAACTGTCATGATTACTCAAGGACCCTGAGGAGAGAAAAGTCAATGCTTTCTGGGCACCCAACCTGCCAATACTAGCGGGAGTGGAGAGATTGAGCCCAGAAGGAGGGGTCCATTCAATTTAGATATAAAGAAGAAACTCTGGACTGTAGGGGTTTGATAAACAACAGGACAGATTGTTAGGGGATATTTGAAATCCCCTCCTCAGGAAGCTTTTAAAATTGGGAGACATTTTCATTTATCTGAGAGTCTCAGTGCAGCAGTGCTGATGGGCTGTGGGTTGGACAAGATGGAAATTGCCAGGGGGTAAGGAGGATGACTTTTTCTATTGACATTCAGTAGCTTAAAGGGAAAAAAATCAATTAAGGCTCACATAAAAGCAAAAAGCAAATGGACTGTGGTGTTTTTTTTTTT
Source organism: Bettongia penicillata ogilbyi (assembly GCA_023548195.1). Taxonomy (NCBI): domain Eukaryota; kingdom Metazoa; phylum Chordata; class Mammalia; order Diprotodontia; family Potoroidae; genus Bettongia; species Bettongia penicillata. The sequence goes on from JAJHZJ010000453.1 coordinate 8,687,713, forward strand.
TGAGAAAAATGTAAAACTTTCCAGTTGTTTTTAAAATTAAGACCAGTGAATGTAAATCTTAATGACACAAATACAAAAATATGCTTTGCTTCCACAATAGCCAGTTTGATGGATGCACAGGACGGGGCTGAGAGGAGGCAGAAGAAGGAAAGTGAACAGGAAGGAAGCCTGACAGTTGGAGGCAGGGAGGCCAAGAAGGTCTCAGGATCCCAAGTCTTCAAGCTATCTAAATGGCCCCTTCCTTGGGACTAGTTGGGAAACCGCAGTCTGCAGTGGGGGCAGGATTTTACCCTAATGGCTAATTAAGGGCAGCATCTAAATGCTGACTCTAACTGGCTCTAACTCAGAGATCTTTCCACCCTCCCTTGCTTTCTGTAACTCTTTTTCTGTACCAAGGACTCTTTCTTTTAAAGTGCATTATACTTTGACCACACTATACTTACCTTTAACTAGATTTCAACAATTCCTTTCGACTGTTTTTCTTTGTTCCCAAGCAATATAATTAACAGAATTAGCAGGAATTACTGGATCATAGAGTGAGAGCTGAAAGGGCTCTTGTGAATAAATGAGTCTAATTTCCTTATTTTACAGATAAAGAAACTGAGGCTGAAAAGTTAGGTGACTTGCCCAGGGTCATGCAGCTGGTAAGTATCTGAGGCAGGATTTGAACCTGTCTCCTACTTTACACAGATTGCTGTGTACTAGGTATCATCAGGCTGGAAGGAATATGGTTTGGAAGAAGGTTTGCCACATTGCAAGTTGCAGGAAGTAGATTCCCAACTTCCTTCATTTCATCTCCTAGACCTTAGTTTCTCCATGCTCAAAATGAGGGAGTTGAGTGAGACGACTCTTCAGTCTTCCAGCTCCAAAACTGTCATCTTCTGAACCTGGGTACACTGAAAAGTCCCTCAAGGGTCCCTTAGAGCCCAGAGATAGGCCCAATTGTCCCTGGTGTGATAGGAAGAGAGAAGGGGATATGTGGACATGGTCAGGGCTTTGAAACACACTGTGGTAAAGAATACTGGCTTTGTAGTTCAAAGACCTGAGTTCAAATCCAGCCTTTGCTGTGACCTTGAGCAAGTCCCTTAACTTCCCTGGGCCCCAGTTTCTTTCCCTGTAAAAGACCTCTATGGGCCTAATTCTAATGCTATGAACACAAGTCTCTCCATTTCAGTGTATGAGCTATGAGGCACAGGGAGAATTGAGCCAAAGGAAAAATAATCATTCTTCTACGAAGAAGTATGAAAAGCCAATCTAACAAAGTCCCTGACCTTGCAGAAAATAAAACCATCTGGTATCAAGTTCTTCTCCAAACCCACTTAGCAGTGTTGTTTCCAGTGGACTGCAGGCTCAGAGGCCCACAAGAGGGTCCCTGGGGTCATGAGCCCCTTGCTCAGAGCAGTCCAATTTAGTCAAATCTGAGCTAAAGGAACAATGGGTAGAAGAATCTGGGGAACATTGTGGGGACAGCTTGAGTCAGGCTTGCCCTGAGGTCTGTTGATACTTGTCTGATGGCCAGAAGTGACAGATGAAGCAGCTGTTCTGAGATGGCCAGTTTCCTGTGACCAACTGGGAAAATGATCAAGGACAGTGGGCTTGGTGGCTCTTTGTGGCAGTTATTCTTCCAAACTAGCGCAGACTTCACTTTCCCTTCTTGGTTTAATCAATGGATTCCTTCATGAGTTCATGGGGTTGTATTCGTTCCCTCTGGATGCTTACTGACCTGCTGGGGCTGATTCTAAATGTGAGATGCCCTCTGAGAATGTGCTTTTCCTGGTAAGGAGATCTGTCAGGACAGGAGAGATAATGACCAGGAGACCATCAGCGCCGCCCCCCCACCTCCGGTCAAGCTGACAAGCTCTTCCCTCCTGCCTCTGAGGGAAGGTTGTGTCTGTAGAAGACTTAGGTTGTGTCTACACACATTTAACCGCATTGGCTGGCTGAGGCAGCCGGTGGTTCTGTCTGAACTGACTGGATGTTTGAGTTGTACAGATGTGGGGAAGATGCTGGATTTGGATTCAGGGGCCCCTGAGTGCTGTGTTTGTGCCCTGGGGCAGATGTTGGCATAGCTAGGTCTGAGGACAATGATGATGACGGTGGTGGTGATGGTGACGGTGATGCTGCCTCCTCCGTTAGCATGTAAACTCCTTGAAGGAGGGACTGCTTTACTTCTGATTTTACTCCCAACCCTTACTAAATGCTCGCTGGTTGACTAGCTTTTTCTCTGGGCCTCAGTTTTCCTCATCTGTAAAATGATTGGTATTCCCTAGATAAGTAGTCAAAGGAAATGGATAGTTTGCATTTCTTCTTTTGAACATGATTGGCTTATCTACAACTACCTGGGAAATGCTTTAAATCACAGAAAAAGAAAAGTAAATGAAAACAGCTGAACTTTGACTTCACACCATGCAAAGAGGGTGTAAGACACAAACAGTTCACGCTGGATCAGCTGTGGGAAGATGGGCACATGAAAGCAGTGCTGGTGGTTAGGAGCGGGTCCAATCGGTCCAGAAAGTAGGAATGATCCAAGAAAATCCAGTCAAGTCTTAGAATTCTTTCACTCACAGATCCCACCACAGGTCAAAGACTAACCAGCTGAATGATTGAAAAAGTAGTTGTTAAACACCTGCTTGGTGCCAAACACGATGCTAGGCACCAGGACGCAAGTATGAAAGTGAGACAATTTTTACCTCCTAGGTCCTTATAGCAAATTGGGAAAACATTGCAAATAGAAGAGAATAATCTCCTTGAAGGCAGGAATTGTATCTCTTTTTCTGTGTATCATATCTGACTTTCTGAGCATGTAGTAAATGTCAAGTGGATTGAGTGGTGACCAGGGGAGGGAGTTTGGTATGGTTGATCACAGGGGTGGGGGATGGAGGCATGGGCAGTCAATGGTCAAGTGGTGGGAATACTGATTTAATTATGGATCCCAGAGCCAGAGATGAGGGAGAAGGAGGAGCAGTAGAGTAGATGGAAAGATGACCTCATTAGGCAGAGACTGGTTTCCTGGGAGTGACTGGGTGGGATGTAAAGCATGGGGCTGCAGTGGGTTAAGTGAAAGATCCCACAGAGCCCTCTCTGAAGAAACAAAAAAAAAATGGAAGACCGAATCTCTGCCCATGGATCAGGGAATGGTTGAACACATTGCGACATGTTGATATCTTTGTCTCTTAGGAAATGGATGTGATAAATTCAGAGAAATGTGGAAAGACTTGTAGGAGCTGATACTGAGTGAAAAAAGCAGGAACAGGAGGACAATACAACAATGACAATGTTAATGAAAATGAAAACACCCTGAATAGGCAAATGAACTCCCCTAGCCAACCCCACACCAGTCTCTTCTTCTATCAGGACATAATTTCCACCTTCTTCTCACTAGAAAATTGGGCTCGAACCCTGGAATCACCTGGGCAATGAAAGACTAGGGCTGATCTTATCTTGCCCAGGTCTGGCCTCCCCAGAACTTTCTGGACATTTCTAAGACATTCTGCAGTTCTGATTCCTTCCCTCCCAACCTCCCCTTCCAACTCTTCCCCCATTGGAAGGTAAACTCCTTGAAGGCAGGAATCATCTTGCTGGCTTGTTGTTGCAACCCAGAACTTGGCCACACCAGACTGTGTTGCTTCCAGGATTAAGCCTTTGATAAATGTTTTATCTAACTCAGGTTAATTGCAAAGAATCATTGTGGTGCTACAGGGCAGATGGCAACACTTCTTTCCCTTCCCTTGGTAAATAGGTAGGAGATACGAAGAGTGCAATTTCAAATATACTTGCAGATGTGGTTCCTTTATTTTTTATTGAAAAGTTTAGAAAAAACTAGCAGTTGCTGGGTCTACACAAGAATAAAGAGTTGGCTGGCTTCCTCCCCTGTTCTGAGTTGCCAGGGCATATTGTTTCATTCTTGTGAAGTGAAAGTCATGGGTAATGTGGTAGGTGCCAGTCACTAGGTGGGCTTCTCTCTCAAAGATCCAGTCCTTTCATTGTTTTCTAAGCAGTCATCGTCAAGAGGAACAGGCAGTGGGTTGTGTTGGAAAGAGCACTGGAGTTGTAGTTGGGGGCTTGGGTGGGAATCCTGATTCTGCATTTGTCTTGTCTCTGGACCTCTATTTCCTCATATGTAAAATATTAAATAAGGCATAGGGAGCTGCATTAGTTGAGCTCTGTACTCTATGATGCAGGACCTGGGATTGAGAGTAGCTTCTCCTTCTGTGACCTTGCCCCTAGGAATATGCCTAGGCAAAGGCATGGATCACTGGGGCCCTCCATTTTTTTCTCTGTGGCTCTCACCTGCAATTCCTTAATGCATTCATGTGGCCCATAGCCCTCCATTTCAACATCCCGCTCTGACTGGTTCTCTCTGCCAGCAAAACAAGAGTTACGGTTAGTACTGAAAGAAGGAATAGATGTGAAGTGCTTTGCTAAACATCCTCCTCATCAATTGTTAATACTGCCTACCTCATAAGGTTTGGGCAAAGCTTAAATGCTTCAGTGATCCATGATGTTTTTCAGTGAGAGTGTTCCCTTCCTGGTTAGAGGTGGTGACACACCCATGCTGTATCATCCTGAGTATCTCTTATCAAGGTCCTTCCCAAAGTTCTCCTTGGACTACCTGCCCCAGGTGCTGGGAACCTCTTTCAGGAGCTGGGCTTTGTTCTCTTTGGAGCCTTGCTCTTGTTGAATGACCCATCTACCTCCTTTTCCATTATGTGCTTCTTGGATGATTTCTTTAATACCATTTCTTGAGCATGCCATCAATTGGTATAAGATGGAGCCTGCTCATGTCCACGATGAGTCACTCCATCGTCCTTTTTTTGGTTGTTGCTCCGTCACTTTCAGTCATGCTCAATGCTTTGTGACCCTATTTGGGTCTCTTGGCAAAGACAGTAGAATGGTTTATTGTTTCCGTCTCCAGCTCATTTTACAAATGAAGAAACTGAGGCACACAAGGTTAAGTGACTTGATCCCAGTCACTTAGCTAGTAAGCATCTGACTAGATGAACTCAGAAAGGTGGGTCTTCTGACTCTAGGACCAGCACTCTATCCACTGGGGCACCTAGCTGCAGCCTCTCCCCCATTGTCCTTGGGGGAGTTATAATTTTGATTCTTTGGAAACTGGTGTTTCCTGATGTTCAGCTATGTAGTGTCATAGGGATAACATTAGTGCCCTGGGTTTTCATTCAGGAAGTATCTCAGCATCTTTCATAGTGCTGTGTAATTTCCGTTCTCTTCTTCCTCTTCAATTCTGTGCCCAGATCCTTGTTCATCTGTCATGCCTGTCCAAGATACATCACTTGGTACATAGTAGGTGCTTAATAAATGCTTGTTGACTAATGGATTGATTGAACTAATGGGCTGTCCATCAAATGTCATAGATTGAACCAGAGACTTTCTGTATCCATTTATTTTTCCCCTCTGTGTTGATTGTTGGGCCAACTTCTTTTGAGTGGTCTTGGATCTTGTGCAGTCAGGGTAATGTCACCTGAATACAAGAGCATCTGGCAGACTTCATCATCTTTAGGGAATCCCTCTTCCATTTGGATCCTACAGTGGTAAATGCATTTGGTGAATAGACCCATTCTTGATCACTGAACAAAGTTGTCTCTGTGGTTGCATCAATACCTAATCTTGTAAGCTCCTAATACATGCATGGAAGGCACATTGTTGGCTAGCCTATTAGTCAACTAGCCATTACCAAGTAGACTAAAGGTCTCATAATTTCTCAACAAGAAGCTGTTTGTAGAGAATATGGAATCAGGAAAACCAGGGTCCTCATCCTCTCTCAAGTGCTCCCTAGATGTGTGATCCTGGGCAAATTACTCATTAAATGAGGCAGTTGAACCTGCCCCAGGAAACCTCTGGAAACTTATGAGTCTAAAGCTACCCTGAGTTTAACATGAAGGGAGGGAGCAGATAGATGCTTAAAACTCCAAAGAGCCAGGATGATCTAGCCTTGGGCTATCAACTTCTTCAGCTCAGTAGGCCTTCCCCATGCCTGAGGGCAGGGCTCCCTCCAGCAGCACCTCCAGCCTGGGTAACAGCCTACCACCATTTCCTTCATTCATGACTGTGTTGAGCCGTTTTTCCAGTTTCACCAGCCCACAAGGGCCCCAGCCCAAACTCCCCAGGATGACAGAAAGTTATCTTCTCTCTCTCTTTCTCCTTCTCCCCACCTCCCTCCACAGCCAGAACAACTGGTTCTTTTTCACCTGGGCTTGAAGCTGAGCGGGGTGCTCTCTGCCCTCTCAAGACTATCTGGGGAGCAGCTGGAGGTTTTGCCTTCTCTGATTTCCTCAGTCTGTGGTCAGATCATCCCATCTTAAAATGTGCTCTTTTCCCAAACGACAGCTGCATGGTCTTATCAGCTTAAAAACAAAGAGACGGCATGTTTGAGGTAGGCAGTCACCTAATTAAATCTGCTACAATATTTAACTTCTTTGTCTCTCTGGACTGGAGAGCAGAGCTCAAAGACAAGTGAAGGATTTTCACGACTCCAGATCTCCCTTGTTCAGTACCACAAACAGCAGTTTGTAGATGGTATGGTTCACAAGCTATCTTGTTTTCAGCTGGTCTGAGTCAGTGGGGATGCATCAGTCCCAAGTTCCTTCTACCAATCCAATCCAGCAAGCCTTTATTAAATGCCTATTGGGTGCTGAGGATAGAAAGACAAGAAAGAAATAACTCCTGGCCAAAAGGGGATAGATAGTCTACAGGAGAGCTGGCCCTCCGCCCCTCCCCACTGGGAGCATTGGAGAAAAAAATGGAAGGGCTAGGCTGGGTGTTCCCTTCCAGTCTGGGAGCCTGTCCCTGTCTACAGCATTCCTCTGATGCACCAAGGCACAAGGAAATAAGGCTGTTCTTTTTCCTTTTTGTTCTTTCCTCCCTAAATGGAATTATTTCTACCTGTGTCTTCAGGATTTCATTTTTGAGAATTTCTTTCTCCCCCCTTTGGACTGATTTCAGCAGCAAAAGTTAGGCTCACTCCTATACTTTTTATTTTAGCCTTTGGAAATCTGCTCTCCTCAAATCTAGGGTGCTCTATGCCCAGCTTTCCCCTCTTTCCTGTCACTTCCATCTACTTCAAGAATAATTTTAGTAACAGCTTGTATTTATATAGCACTTGACATCAATTACCTCCAATTACCTCATTTGGTTCCCCTCTGAGGTAGGTATCAGCATTCTCAGCTTACAGAGCAGCTCAGAAGGTGAATTGATTTTCCCCAGGTCAGACAACTCGGAAGTCTCAGAGGTGAGGCTGGAGCCTAGCTCTTCCATTTCCTGATTTCCTCACTCCATCTCCCCATCTCCCTCCCAGAAGCCTCTCTGACTCTTGTGATTGTTTAGATGTTAATAAAACATTGTTTTTCACCCGGACATGTAAGCCTACAATTCCTGGCAGTCAGAGAGTCTAGTGGCTGGGAGATAGTACTCCCCCACCCTACCTTTAAGATCAAGGTGATAGATAGACACATCAGGTAAAGTACAGAACCCTCCTCCTCATATCAAATGTTGTCTTCCTTTATTTCAACTTGAGAATTCTCTCCAAGTCAGTGATTCTTTGAGGGAATTAATTATAGAATCAGCTTCCAGGAGAATAAGCCAACCAATTAATTGTACCTTAATGGCAGATGTGACAAGAACATTTATTTGTGAGAACAATCGCATAGCTGATGGAGAGAGTTGGCAGTCGGGAACCATTTGTGTCTGGTGTTTAAGGCTGAGCGATCCCCAGGATGCCCACGATGATCTCTCTGGTTTCAGGGGTTGTTGTCTTAAGAAACATTAACTCTGAGCCCCCACCCCACCTCCCACTTCATACAGGTAGGTCCAGGCTTAAGAAAAACAGATAATGGTAACTGATCTTTGCTGACAATCTTAAGATTTGCAAAACACTTTGTTCTAGTAGATGCTCACAGTAACCCAATGAGGTGGGCGTTACAGGTACTGTTAGTTAAAGGGGGAAGATGATGCGGTTAGTTTGGACATGTTGAAGTAACTCATTAAGACTTATTAGTCATTACATCGCAGGGTGGTTAGAAGGCTGTAAGAGATCTTTGGAAGGTCCTTCACTAGCCTTAAAGTGTTACAGAAATGCAGGGATTCTTTATCCTTTGCAGACAGCTTTCCTTAAAGGCAGGGACTTTCATTGTATTTCTTTTCTCATGGCATCACAGATTCAGAGTGGGAAAGGGACATTAGTCTAGCCCTGTCATTTTACAGAGAAGGAAAATTTGATTCATTCATCTCTTTCCACCCCCATCCTCCATATCTTGGTTACATCAATGCTTCCCCTAGCTCTCCCTAATTGACCAGAGAATAATTCAAATTTTGGAAGTGAATTTGAGCGTTCCTGGAAAAAGTCTGCTGGTAGATTTTTGTGGGGTTGTCTCTCTTTTCTTTCTTCATTTTTATTTTCAAACTGGAAAGCTGGGTGCTTTAGTAGGAGGGAGAGGTGAGGGTCTTAAGGAAAAAATGTTTCCAGCTCCCAGAAGAGCCTGACCACGGTTGGCTAAGAGCTGTGGTTTTGTCAGAACAGGATTCCATTTTTTATGGATTTTTTTTTAAAGAAAGGCTACAGATTTCTAGCCAAAGACTAAATTGAAGAGTGAGCTTCCTGGCTCTCATGTTTGAATGGCAGCAGCACTTCTGGGTAACAGGGGCAGGGGCTGAGACAGGATGGAGGCCCTCAAAAGAAAGCAGGGATTTTTCACCTTGTTGGTGTCATAAACTTCTCCGGTTGTCTGGGGAAACCCATGGATGACTTCTCAGAAATATGGTTTTAAATGAATATAACAAAAGACACAGCATTACAAAGGAAATGAATTACATTAAAATACAGTCATCAAAATATATTTTAAAGGCAAGTTCATTAGTCCCTGGAATCTGTCCACAGATCCTTTGGGCATGTGTAGACACTCCTGTTTTAGAGACTCATCACCCTTCTCAATCCGAAGTCTTTTCTCTCTCTTGGCTGAGTTGTCTGGATCTGGCACCATAAGATTTAAAAACAAATGAAAATGAAACAAAACAAAACCTCATATAAACCATGGTTAATTTTCCCATAAACACAGTCAAGATTAAGATTCAATTACAACTGGAAGCTGTTGGGGATCCTTTCCAAAGGTAACCCATGGGACCTTAAAACCTGGTGAGTGGGGATCATGAAGGTTTGTATATTGGTTTTGGAATGGAATCTCAAAAGCAGACCCAGAGCTCCCTTGGAAGCCCTTTCCAGATCAATGCCTTTCTTAGAGTCTTTCCCAAACCAAAGTGTCCATGATCAAGATGGAGAAGCAAAGCACATGAAAGTGGACTCCAAGTTCAGCCCCAAAAGGCCAGCAAAACATTTTGGGTTGATTCCAGAGGCAATGGGTGTAAGTTTCATGAGGACAAATTGAAGCTTAAGTCCAATCTTTTAAAAAACCCAAACTTTCTAATGATAATATCTGTCCCAGAGTAGAAAAGATTGCTTCAAGAGGGTTTAGGCTCTCCGTTATTGGGAGTCTTCAAGCAAAGGTTAAATATGCATTTTTCAGTGCCAGGAACATGGTAAATATTTAATAATGGCTTGCTGACTTACTTTTATGGATTCTTTTATGGTTATGAGTTAGATTAGATGGCATTGGAAGTCTTTTCCAACTCTGAGATTCCAAGGTTTTCTTCTTGTGGCTGGCAGGACAACTTTGCACGTTGGCATGGGGATGGATTGGAAACTGCTCGAATGACTCAACTAAAAGAATTCTTACTAATGGTTTGATGTAAATTTAGCAGAAGTCTCCAGGACAGTGTCCTAGGGATCTTCAATTGTCTTTATGCCTTTCCACATTTTTGTCAGTAACTTGGATAGTTATTGTAAGACGTTCTTACAAAATGGCTGAATGATAATGAGTGGGGAGGGATCAGCTAACATGCTAAATGACATGACCCAAAGAGATCCTGATAATATTGGATCAAATCTGATAAAATGGAATGTAACAGGGAGAAACAGAAAATCTTACATTCAAATTTTAAAATATTAACTTAATAAATATAAGGTGAGGTGGTTATTCCTAGAAATGTTTATCTGAAGATGATCTAGGACATTTACAGTTAGCTTTCTAACCTGCCTATGATCTCACTTCTGATGCCTCATTATTGCCGATGCTTTCTGGTAACGTCATCTTGTTGCTCACTATGAGGACAGCTCCACCTGGACTCTCTCTGCTGTTTACCTCAAGCTGAGACTTTTCTCCTCTCTCTGCCAGACATAACTTTTCCATTCCAATGAGTCTATCTTCATGGCCACCTAATATGCTGTCTGTCCATCATCCACTGGGAATGCTGTGGTTAGTAAGCCTCTGCTATTCTACAGAAGAGGGGAAACACTAAAAAGATCACTCTTCTACAATCACTCTGTGAATTGCATTTGTGGAAGCAAGGTTGACAAAAAAAATAAATTTTGACTGAGACTTGTCCAATAAAATCCTGAAAGGTGATCTTCTGAAGTTTCAGAATTAGGACTTAATTGGGTTGGTTCTATCCAGGAAAATAACATTTCTTAACAGAGCGATTTGGACTTTCTTAATAGAACATATTTTTGTTGTTATTTCTGTTGAGCTTCTAAATGTAATGTAGACATCATCTTGGGGTCAGTGTCCACTGTATAGATCGTGAGGCAGATGGTTAGCTGAAATATCTCATTTTAAAACAGGTTTTTAGAGTGAGAGAAGTGGTTCATACAGACTCAGAGACTCTCTGATTTGGAAGATGCTTCGGTGGATAGAGTGCTGAATTTGGGATCAGGAAGGACTGAGTTCAAATACTGTCTCAGATAGTTATTAGCTGTGTGACCCAGGGCAAGTCACTTAACCTCTATTTCTTCATCTACAGAATGGGGATACTTACAGCCTCTTTCTCACAGAGTTGTTGTGAAGATCGAATGAGGCAACAAGTGAAATGCTTTGTAAACCTGAAAGTGCTACAGAAATGCTGGCTATTATATCACACTGTTGGGTCATTCTAAGCTTTATTTAGAGTCCCCAAAACTCTGAGGTCTTTTTCATACAAACTACTGTCTAACTGTGTCTCCTCTATCCTGTACTTGTGAAGCTGATATTTTTTAGAATGAAAAATAGGACTTTATATTAAATTTGATTTCACTGGATTCAACCCAACTATCTAGCACACTGAGATCATTTTGAATCTTTATTTTTATCCAGTACATTAAGGTTTTCTTCTCAGATCTGTGTTATCAGCAAATTTGATAAGTATTCCATCTTAGATTTTATTTAAATCCTTAATCAGAAAATTCTAAATAGCATAGGAAAAGAAACCAATGGAGGGCCACTTTAGCCTTCCCCGAGTGAAAAATGACCAGTCATTTAGTGACTTCTGAACCCTCCTAATGGTCTAGCCCTTCATCTCTATTATCTCCACAAGAACAGGATGAGTCACTTTCTTAAGTGCTTAGCTGAAATCTGGATATTTACAGCATATCAGAAGATCTGGTGGCCCTCTGTTCCTGGGAGCTCACCATATTCATCCTAGACTTACCTGATCATAGGATTATAGTGTAGAACTCCTTCTAGCGGAAATCGGACTCACATTTGGGTCCATCCAGAGGGAAAATAACACGCTTGGGTTCTAGAGCTAACCGCATGAAGTTGTCCTTCTGAAACATGAGCCCCAACCAATGTGGTTCCCATTGATAAACAGCAAATAGATAAAGTTAGATTATTTTTTTTTTGGAGACTGGATCTCCTTGTTTCATTCCATTTGGAAGTCCACCAGCCACTTATGGCCTGATCCTGACACTGAATGGCACTGAAACTTTCACTTGGCTCTGTCTTTCCAACCTTGGCTGTTTCATTCCACTTTAGGATGCCTGGGAGTCTTCTGCTCCTGGGAAGTTGTACCAGACCTAGTGCAAACACCTGTTTGTCCTTAGTACAACTGCAGCTCAGATCTCCTCAGCTCAAGTTATCCACCAGTTTCAGCTTACCTGCCAGTGGCAGGATTGGGCATGTGCCACCATCCCTGGCCATAATTAGATAATAATCCCTGACATAATTAGATATCTGATAAAATCGGGGGAAGAAGGTAGCTGTAAAATATTCACCAACCCCCACCAAAAATTTAGGGCATAATCTCTCACAAATTCACAAAGTGTTTAACTATGGGAAGAGGGGCAAGTCATGTGTAGGATTCCTACATAGCAAAGGCAGTTCACAACTCCCAATACTGCAGGTCTGGAAGTCCTTTTTATTTTTGCAGGGTCTTTAGCATCTCTTCTGGGTGAGTCACTCAGTTGGATTCCCAGGCTCTGCTCCTTTTCTATAGCCTGAATTTTTTCTGTTATCAGAGGTCATGCTCCTTAAACACGCTCCATTTCTCTGTTGATTGCCTTTCTGTTTCTGTATCTCTTTGGAATGTATGTCTCCCCACTGGACATAATTGATCCAGTAGCTTCCCTATAGAAGCATCCCCCATTCTTCCACAGACAGCTCCTGGCCTTCAGTCTCTTCTACTCTTAAACTGATAAAATCTGCCCAGGGCTTAGCTATTTAAAGCCGTCAGAAGCATGTCTAATTTATCACTCAGTCATTGCCACTGTTCCCTCCTGATTTGACCATAAAGGGATCACACAGGGTGTCACACATTGCTGATATATTAAAATCTCATCATGTATGACTGGATTCTCTGATTATATCCACTGACCTTGTAAGGAGACAGGGGAATCACATTAGGGGAATCACCACTAGGATAAGTCTAGAAGTGAAAGGGACCTTAGAGGTTATCTAGTTCAATCTCTTCATTTTAAAGTGAGAGAAACTGAATCCCAGAAAGGTAAAATTGTTCAGTGTCACATAGGTAATAAGTTGCAGAGCTGGAATTCAAATCCAGGTCTGTAGAGTGCAACTCCAGTCCTATTTCTGCTATACTGTGCTGCCTCTTCTCGGATTCACCAGCTTAGTCAAAAAAGAAAAGTAGGTTAGTTTGGCAGGAACTATCCTTGGCGAGGCCATCTTGGCTTTTTGTCATTGTTTCTTTGCTTTCTAAAAGTTCTTTCACCATCTCCTCAAAGACGTCCTTGGACTCTGCCAAGAATCAGAGTCAGGCTCACTAGCCCATAGTTTGACCATTCCGCTCTCTTTCCCTTTCTTAAGAGTGAGGCGACATTGAAGTGGTCCGGGTCTCCTCTGTCTTTCAGAGACCGCCAACACTGTCTTAGCAGTCCCCTCTGCCAATTGCTTCACAGCCCAAGGATTTAATTCAGCCTGGATTGGTGACTGGAATTCACTGAGTGCAGCTGGGTGCTCCCGTAACAGCTCCTCACTTTTATTGGGGTCCAACTTCCTGTTCACTGTTTTTGCTCTTTTCAGTCCAAAGATCGCTCTCCTTGACTAAAAAACAAGAGACAAAGTAAGTTCAGTTAGGTCTCCCTACCATCATCACTTGCACAATTAATATCTTCCCATCTGCCTTCTATCTTTGATATTCCTCTTACTCCTGACTATAAACTAAAACTCCTTTTAATATTCCTTACCATTTATGGCCAACCTTTAGTGCTATTTATGCTTTCTAACTGGATTCCACTATTGAAGGGATTACACATTTAGAGCTGAAAAGGACCTTAGAGGCCACTAAGTTCAAACTTTACAGATGGAGAAATTGAGGTGCAGTGAGTTAAAGTAACTTAACTGAGCCAGGATTTGAACCCAGGTTTTCCTGACTCCAAGTCCAAAGCCCTATTTGCCATACTCCTCTGCTTTTCTAGCTGCCTTGACACTGCTGCCCTGGGACCCACCAACCACCACTACTTCTTTCTCTTTCCTCAGACCCTTCCTGAGTGGCCTCTTTTTGGAGGGCCCTTTCTGAAAGGGTCTAATTCCTCCCCCTGATGTATATACACTCCATTGGGAAGAGCCTGGTGTTGCTTTCTTAGGTCCACAAGGTCACCAGTCATTCTCATTCTCTCCCTTCTCCAATAACTCATGTCTAGGCAGAACTGTATTTATAAAACCTTTTCAACACCTCTGACCTTCAGAAGCTTATACTTTATTGGAGAAACATCGAACATATAAGTCAATAATAAATACATAGGAAGCAAATAGAAAGTAATTGGGAAACCAAGGGTGGAGGGTGAGGAAGTGCTTATGCTTGGGGGTTTAGCAAATAGACCTCTTGCAGCTGAGTAATCTCAGAAGTGTCTTCCAGCCAGAGTGGCCCTGGTCTAGCTGGGGTTTCCTTTCATCTAGGGGGCTTTGAGTTGACTGGTTACCTCAACTCTTGGGAGGGCCCGAGAGTCTAGGTTGACCTTAATCATGGGGTGAGATAGCATCTAATCTACAGCAAACCTTGAAATTTGGCCTGGAATGTCCATGATCTCTTGTGGCCATTACAGGCTGGAAATTCAGCTTCTGACCCAAGAAGGACAAGGTGCTGTTTGCTCAGCTATCAGCTGGTCACACTTTCCTCCTCCCTTTTACTTCCTGGTCCCTAAAATAGGGGCAGAAATGATCCTAGATGACTGAACAGCCCCTCATTTTTAATTCCCCTTGTAGAAGCTTGTTATGGAAAAGCTGGTGATTACCCGAATTTGGCCATCCCAGGGATGAAGTCAGATCCCTCTAAACATCTTGGGTTCAGGACAAGACTGAGGTAGCCCCGTCCTGCATCGGTTCCCAGATTCTGTCCATTTCCACTTAGTTGCCAGACCTGTCAATTCTCCCTCCTAAGCAGCTTTTGCTTCTTTCTCCTTCTCTTGGGAGATTCCCCCAGCTGCCACCCTAATTCAACCCTTCTCATCTCTCACCTGTACGTTTGCCTCCTAACTGGTTTCTCTGCTTCTGGTCTTTCTGCTTTGCAAACCTTCTTCTGTTCTTTCTAAAGCCCAGGCCTGACCGCACCTTCCCCCGCTCACAAGAAGCCTCAGTGACTCTGTCTTACTTAAAGGATAATACTAGCTAGCACTTATATAGTGCTTACTTACTGTGTGCCAGGCATTGTGCTAAACACTACAATTAGCCTCTCATTTGGCCTTCACAACAAGGGAATGAGGCACTAGCATTATTATTCGCGTTTTACAGGGGAGAAACTGGGCAGGCAGAGGTTCAATGACTTGCCCAGGGTCACAGAGCTAGTCAGTGTCCAAGGCTGGATTTGAACTCAGATGTTCCTGACTCCAGGCTCAGTGTTAGATCCCCTGTTCTACTTAACCACAAAATCTTCCGTTTGGCTCCGAGGCCTTTATAACCTGGCGCCTGCCGATCTTCTCTGTTATTGAGCATTACTCACCTTTATGCAATCTATGTTCCAGCCAAATTGGCTAACCTCCCACTCTTCATGTATGTTATAACCTCTCCCTCCTCCCCCTCCAGGAGTCCCTGGCTTTCTTTAGGTCTCAGCTCAGGTTATAGGTCCTCTTAGAAGACTTTCAAGTACATACTTACTAAACCTATCTGTTTATTGATTCATTCATGGATTCATTCATTGATTCATTCATTCTGTCCCTCTCTGCTCTACCCGGTGTCTCTCTAGGGAATCGCACAATGCCCAGATAACGCCCGCTTTCTTGTTGTCCTTTTCGGTCCGCCGGTTGGGTCATATTCCGCCTCCCCATGGGCTCCTCTGTGGCATGCTATCAAAGGCCTTGTTTGCTGGGTCACTTGAGTGAATCATAGAGAAGAGGATAAAGGAAGTCATGAGGTCCCGGAAGGAGCCAGACTGTTCCTGGGGCCCATTAACTCTCCCTGTGCTGGGCTCCACCTCCTCTCCCTTCTCTCGTCTTTATGATGCCAACTTCCCAAAGGAAGCCTGAGGGAGAAGTTGCCCATAAATTCCTGAAGCCTGCTGAGGACCAGAGAGGAAGGGAGGGAGCCTGGGTGGACTGTCTCTGGCCATCATCTTGCTCCCTCCTGCTCAGTACTCGTCAGGGAAGTGGAGGAATTCAGTGGAGCCAGTCCAAGCCTCTCCATGATCTTGTTCCTAGGGGTCCAGGAGGGAGAAAGAGACCCTGGAATCCCCTTCCTCCCCACTCCCCAACCAATGTCTGGACCACTTTCTGTGCTTGACTTACCAGCATAAGAAAGGCAGAGACAGGGAACCCAGGGAAATTGGTCAGGGAGGCAGAAAGCCAGGACTCTTGGCCCCTTGAGAAATACCATAGCCAAGTCATGGCCCTGTGGGGTGAGTATAAACTATGCCATCTTAGGTAAATTACTAAACCTTGCTGAGTTTTCATTTCCTCATCTATAAAATGGGTTCAAATCCTCCATTTTATACCCTGTGCCACTTTGGACAAGACTCTTTCTGGGACTCAGTTTCCTGGACTCTAAGATGAGGAGCTTGGAGTAGGTGATCTCTCAATTCTCTTCTGGCTCTGAATTGTCTGATCCTATCATCCGTACCTTGAATACCAGCTCACACTTCTAATCCAAGAAAACAAACATTTACTAAATACCTATTGTATATGAAAATTGGCCAGGAGCTGGGAGTATAAAGACAGACTGAAAAATAAGACTCTGCCCTCAAGGAGCTTAGATATTGCCTAGTACCTCCCTCATGATCACTCTAGGTTACTCATGCCATCAGGACTCTCTGGAAGTCAGCCAGGCAATAAACATTTATTAATCACCTACTAAATGCCAGGCACTCTGCTAAACACTGAGAATACAAAGAAAGGCCAAAGATAGCTCTTAAAAGTCTTCTGATCCAATTCTCTCCCCCCACCCTCTTTAGTTTATAGAAGGCAGGATTGTAACCCAGGGTTAGAATGGCTCCAAATTGAATATTCTCCAATAATAAGTTCACCTAATAATATAGTTTACTCTTCCATACAGAATCTTTCACTCTAAGTTGGACATCTGTCTATCAGATATACTTAGGAAACTGGATGCTTTCATGTTTCACCATCCCAAATTATTCTATTTTAATAAGTAATAATGAGCTTCACTAGATCACTGCCCAGAGTCCTGGATGGATCATCCCAGCAGAAAGGAGCTGGTGTGGATCTGCCATTTTGTCTTTCCATGTGGAGGCTGGCTGAGTAGTGCTCAAGTCCTTGCCTGGTTCCAACCTTGCTCCCATGGTTCTCCCTTTTCCCTGACCATTCCCCACATTTGGAAGGCCCTACCCTCTCCCTCTTCCTCTTCCTTCAATCACCACCTTTTGCTCGGAGCCTTTCCTGATGGTGCCCTTCCTCCCAACTATATTATGTGTATTTAATGATTGTCTTTATTGGTACTTGTCTTTATATGAATTCCATATGTGCTTATCTGTATAAGGACTTGTTGTCTCCCCATTAGAAGAAAGTTCCTTATAAATAGGAATTGTCTCATTCTTTGTCCTTGGGTCCTCAGCATCTGGCACGGTACCTAGCACATAGTAGGTACTTAACAAATGCCTGCTGGATTGGATTGACTTCCACTGGGGAGATCTGCAGGTGGGTGAAGCTGATCCTAGACCATAAGTCCCAGGAAGCCAGGGCCTGTACCTCCTCTTAGTTTTGCGTTACCCCAGGGCCTATCACAGGGCTCTGCATGGGATGTCTTTATTAACTCTCTGTTAACTGACTTCTTAATTGCTTGGATGAATATAGAGAGGTCACTCATGTCTTTGGGGCTTCCTTACTTGAAATGGTATAGAAAACTCAAGATGAAAGTGGCTTTGTCTGGAATGTAACACTTTGTTAACTCTTTCCTCCTGGGGTAAAAGCCACTTCATAACTAACTGTTTAGAATCTTAATTTTGTTTAAATGTGTTAGCACTTCTAGATCTGTAAAAAGGAAATAAAACTATTGCCCACCCAATTGGATTCCATTAGAAAGGGTCATAGATGGCAAAGAATTGGAATTTGAGGGAATGCCCATCAATTGGGGAATGACTGAACAAGTTGTGGTTTGAATGTGATGGAATACTGTTGCTTCAGGAGAAATAATGAACAGGCAGACTTCAGAAAACCTGGAAAGACTTACATGAACTGATGCTGAGTGAAGTGAGCAGAACCAGGAGAACATTACATTGTAACAGCCACATTGTGTGATGACCAACTTCATCAGGAATAGCTCTTCTCAGCAATACAATGATACAAGGTAATCCCCAAAGACTCATGACAGACAATGTATCCACATCCAGAGAAGGAGCTACAGAGTCTAAATGCAGATCAAAGATATTAATTTCTCTCTCTTTTTGTTTCTTGTGATTTTCTCCTTTGTTCTGATTTTTCTTTCACAATATGACTAATGTGGAAATATGTTTAATATGATAGTGCATGTATAATCTATATCAGATTGCTTGCCATCTTGGGGAAGGGAGAAGATAGGGAAGGAGGGAGAAAAAAATTTGGAATTCAACATCTTATGTCTAAAACTTATTGATGAAAAGGAAGGACTGAAGAGGAGGGAGGTGGCCAGATACACTCATTCTTATTGGGTGTTTGGAGCACAAAGGTGCCCACTGAATTCATAGTGAGCTCAGGCCAAGTCACAGGATGGAGACAGAGCCTCTTGAAAGCTGGTATTGCCAGTCTTGGCCTATAGACATCATCAAGGGCTTTCTTTTCCCAAACTTTCTACAATAGGGCAAAGTTTTAGAAGTTTTAGCAACCAAAGAGGCTAGAGTTTCCCAGGGAGACATTAAGAGAGGCCCAGTGATGAGATGGAGTTGGCATCAGGCCCCATGGGGGGCCAAGGGTGGGGCATGGTCTAGAGAAGTCTATGTTTAGCTGATGAGTGTTCCGGGAAGACCTTGAATTCATGGCATCTGAGCAGGGACTGAAGCAACTGGGGAGGTTTAGCCAGGAGGAGACTTGGGCAGGGGTAGAATCACTTGCAGGAGCATTATCCTTGCTCTGCTTGTGCCCAAGGGGCAGAACAAGGAGCCAGGGGTAGAAGTTATGGAGAAGCAGGCTAAGGTTCGGCCTACAAGACAACAAAAACCAAGACGTTTCCAAGGATTAGCTATGTAGATGAGGAATGGGCTGCCTCAGGAGGCTCCTTTCCCACTCCCCTTGTAGCCTTTAGGCAAAGGAGGAATGCCCACTGCTTGGGAATATGAGATTGGGCACTGCCAATCTTCCTGTAGGAAGTCAGGTTTGGGTCGTCTGAGGTCCTTCCAACTCTGACACTTATCCTGTGACTTAATTTGAGTTCTTTGACCACAAACGAGATTACAACCCTAAACCACACTTTCCCTCCTTCCTGCGTGTGTGTGTGCATGTGTGTGGTGGTGGGGCAGGATACATACAGAAAATATAGGCCTGGGAAATATATCTTGGAAGCCAATAATACCCCAATTATCCTTCCTGGATGATGGCACAAAGCTTTGACTCCAGCCCACCCTCCTTGTGTGACCTGGAAAACACTGGCCAGTAATAGAAAGTGACATGTGGAGGGAGGAAGGACGCCCAGCCAATCCAAAGGACAGCCTGCCCCTTAGGATTTTTTTCTTGAAAAAACAAAGCTCACCCAGGCAATTCCACTTCCATCTGTAGGCACATTTCCCACCTCCCACTGAGAGAGGGAGGTCAACCAGCCTGCCCTCCTGGCAGCCCCACCGGTCTTTTGGGCCTTTTTCTCTGTTTCCTCTTCCCACTGGCCTTGCCTATTGGGATCGCTCCCCTTTCAGGGTCCAGCTTTTTTTTCCCACCAGACCAACTCCTCCATTGGAGCTGCTGCTGCTGCTGACGCAGTAGATAGGCCACCAACATCTCAGGAATGAAGCCAGAAAGGTGTCTTTACAATAAAAGAGAAGGAAGAAACAGAACAAACAAAAAAAAACCCCACCACCAAATGTTGGCTAGCAGCATGTGATTTCAGGGAGGGCTTTAAAATGCTTTAACATTTAACATTCTATTATTATTTTTGCCAGCATGTTCCCACTCTCTCTTATTCTCTCCCCTCTCTGCCTTTTTTCTTTTTTGGCTACTTTTCTAGGACTTTATGTATTTGGAAACAAAAATGTGCAACTGACTTCAGTATCTTTGGGAAAGATTTTTTTCACTGTAATTACAGCCAGTATTTAAATTCTATTCAAGGTTTAATTTTACACTGTGCACGCAGCAGGTCATGGGTGCCGCGGATGTTGACTAAGAAGTCTTTTATGATCATAGAGCACGTGGCCGTGTACAGCAGCCCACTCCTTCACTGTCAGTATCAGTAACGACTGTATGAATTCCATGGGATTGAAGCACTGAAGGATCTCAGAGGGCAAAAAGACCCTGCAAGACTCAGACCTAAAAGATCATTCCTTTTCCATTGGACCTGACCAGTAGCCGATGATTTCTCACCCTCTGATGAGTCACAGGATTTGAGAGTCCAAGGGAATGTCATTGTTGGTAGAATCCAACTCAAATCCCAAAGTTATGCCCACTTGAATATCGAAGGAGACCCTTTCACCTTCCCTGGAAGACCATTCTGCTTTTGCAAAGTTTTAATTCTTAGGAAGATTTTCTTTACCTTCAATCTAAATTTTACTTTTACAGCTTTAACCCATTGCTCTGAATTCTGTTGATTGATCAACAAGCATTATTAAACGCCTACTGTGTACCAGGCACTAAAGACACAGAAATAAACCAGTCCCTAGCCTCAAAGTCTGTACATTCTATTCGAAACAGCACATACACGTACAAGTCTATGCAAAATGCATAACAGACCTCTAATGCTTGTCCTCTAAGTACTCCTAGACAGCTGTCATGCCCTGCACAGGACTAATTTCCTAGTCCTTTTAGCCAGTTTTCATATGACATGAGCTGAGGCCTGATGGCTCTCCTCTGAATGCTCTCTACTTTCTTGCTACTTTGATCTTTCAATGGATACACAATCTCCTTGAAATCAGTCTTCCCTCCAAGGTTACCGATGACAGCCCATCTCTGGCCTCCTATCCTGTCAGCTCCTACCTCTGTCCCTTCCATATATTTGCCAGAGGGATCCACCCAAGCTCCTCAACGTTCTTCCTAAAATATGGCACCCAGAAGTTACTACAATCCCCAGGTATGGTCTGGTCAGGGAAGAATACAGTAGAGTTACAGCTTCCTTATTTCAGGAAGCTATGTCCCTCAATGCCACCTAAATTATACCATCTCAGATTCTTGGCTTCTGATGGTGTCTAGGTTATTCTTTGATGAGGGCTGTTGGGTCAATAGCATTGCAGGTGGTACCATCTTCATTCTGAGCATGGTTCAGCCTTGTGCTTTGGGGACAGAGGTGGAAGAATTCGGTCTCTGTGGCACATTGAAAGGGAGGGTAAATGTTTACCACTTCGGTTGGACTTTGTGAGAATTCTGTTTACTCATTCGATCAAAGAATTTATTAATGATATTACATGGCAGGCACTGTGCTTAAATAAGCCCTGAAGATAAAAGGAAAACTAAAAGTGGGGTCCCCATCAGGAACTCACTTTTCAGTGGGAGGACAAGGTGTATATCCCTGGGTCTCTACAAGATACCTATAGCATGGAGAGAATATACACCCAGAGGGGATAGCTTAAGCTGCTGGAGGAGGGAACTTGGAATGAGCTGGGACCGTGGGATTTGAGCTGAGTATTGTAGGAAGTCAGGGAACTTTATAGATGGAAATAAGAAAAGAGGGTATCCCAGGTATGGGGGACAGCTAGGCCAAAGGAAGAGATGGGAAATGGGATATCATACAGAGAAAAGCAAATAAAGAAGTGTTTGCAGATGGGGACTCTTGGCAACAGGAACCATCATCGAGCTCTGGGACACAGGTACCTGATGGAGAAAGTCAATTTGTGTTCAATGAAAGCCACATAGCCTGAGCAATTGTGGGTAACAGTCATCATAATGAAATTGAGGATTTATGAGGAGGCAGACATGTGGGGAGAAGAGAACAGTTATGAAGGATACATTGTGAAAGATAGGGTCTATATATTGTACCACCCCTTGGAGGCACAAAATTGTCCTGGGCCCACTGGCCCCAGTCTCAAGCACTCCTCTGGTGCTGGTGATCTGACTGGTGACTGCTTCCCTGTTTCTGAAGAAGGTTATAGCAATACAAGAGCTTATGGCTATTTTTTAATTAGGATGCTCATAGAAGAATCTGTTCTCTGTGGATTTCCCTTCCTACAATGCCTGGGATCATCACATCAACTTGCTTGCTATGTAAGTTTGGGCATCTTCTCCTGGGTCAATCCATTCAGAAAAGCACAAAGGAGATGTATCGTGTACTTGTATTCCACCTGAGTAGAGGTCCTGCTGGCCTGTGCTTGTCTACACATGGTAGGAAGGAATAAGGGAACAAGTCTGAACTGGTCAGATCTTTGGGCATGGCAGCTGCTAATCAGAACCAACCCCAGATGTGGTGACTAGATGTTTGTTTGAGAATGTAGCTTTGAGACTTGCTCTCTTCTGTTCTTAAGGGGCAATGCCTGGATTCTTAGGGCAGAAGAGGGCCCTGTCAAACTCTGATGTGTATTTCAGGATGTCTGATCACCTAAACTTCCATAAATTCACTTTAAAAAATTTAATTTGGTCCAACTCAGCAAGAATTGATTAGTATGTGTTATTATAATTAAGGTGGTAAGAAAATTAAGTTTTGGGAGCAGAAAGTTATTCGTTGCTGCCAGTGGTCCTAACAAGAGATTAGCTTCTCTCTACTTTGAGGCTACCTAAAGGCAGTGGATGAAAACCAGTTGACAGAGCACTTCTGACCCAGACTCTTGCACTAATAATACTGTCTACCTCCCAGTGCTGTGAAGAAAAATAAGATGATCCACATACATACACATCTGTATGTATACACACAGATATAGCACTTGGCAAACTTTAAATGCTAACGATGACTTAAGTCATCCTTATGGCTATGAAACCCTATTCTAGTTGGGATTATTATCATTCATTCACCTATGTCTAAAGCATGATGTTGGTGACTTTTCTTGATATGTTCAGATTTTTTTTTGGATTTGGATTTGGATTTGGATTTTTTTGCTTCTCCTGGAAGTCAAGTCCAGTGTTTTTCTTCATTTGGTGAACATTTATGACAATAAGCCATGACCAGAGTTCCTTAGGTCTGGCTCCACAAGGACCAGGTTTGATTTTGAAGGCCAGTCCAAAAAGATGCCTTTCTTTTTGACAAATCTCCAAATGTGGCTCATCTATACATCATGTGTAGGTTTCTGTAAATGGAGGCAACCGTGTCTTCTGCTCCCATGCGAGCACTCAAGGTAACAGTAGTATTAAATATAGCACGACCTTTATTTTACTGCACAGAAAAAGCAGACAGTACAAGTGCCTGTAAACCAATACAGAAAACTCCTAAAGGGCTTCTCAATTGCCCATAAACAATCAAAACAGTTCTCCTCCCACTTAGGCAAGCTCATTATTTGGGGAATCTATATTAAATTGGCTCATTAAAACTATCTCTCTCATGAGTTCACAGGAAAATATATTTGTATTTCTGTTATTAGAAGAAACAGAAACAAATGCCTTCATCTCCAGGTATTGTCAAAATAATGGCTCCTTGAATCTAAGGCATTCTGGGCACACTAGGAGTCTGTTTTTGTCATTAGGGAAGTGAATCTCAGCTTAGGCCATTCCCTTTACAAATGAACTCCTAGGGGGGAATCTTCCCTCCCAGAGACTGTGGTCATGGAATATGAAGCTTGGTCATTAGAGTGGGGCTGGATTGGCATGAGGGCTACAAGAGAAAAGAATTGCAGCTTAAGAAAAACCCAAGTATGATAACTGACTCTCTGTGGTCAAGTCATTCAGTTTCTCTGAGTCTCAGTTTCCCCATCTATAAATAACACTTCTAATCCCAGAGGTAGTAAATGGCAGAGTGGGTAACACTTTTTGATGCTGTCTGTCCAGCAGAAGCAAAGTACTTTGCAAACTGTAAAGTGTTCCACAAATGGCAGCTATTGACATCATTCTCATTTCTATCCATGTTTAGAGGGACTTTACAGGTATCATTATCCCTATTTTAGACTGAGCCAGAGGGAGGCTCAGAGAGTCATCTTTGGACTCCAAGGCCAATGCTGTTTTCCCTCCATCAGTTCTTCTCCAGAAGGGAGGGGGGAGAGATGGTAGTGGAAAGAATGCCGCCTTCAGCTCAGTTACCTAGGTGACCTCACAAAAACCATTTCCCTTTTCTGACTCAGTTTCCTGGTGTGTGAAATGTATGTGTTTGAATAAGTGACCTTTGAAACCTTCTCTAGTGCTCAAATCCAAGTCAACTCATAGACCTTTGTTAAATGGTGAAAATATGAGGGTGAGGCTATGTTTCCAATCAGCAGATCTGGGAGCAGACATCCCTGACTGAGTCTTTTTGGAGAGGTGAACTGTATTGGACACTTCCGAAATCCTGGGGACTGCTTTGAGAGCACTCGCTGAACAAGTCAGGAATCTAGGACAAAGAGGGGCTGAAAAGTGGACTCAGCCACAGTGGTGACTTTACTGAAGTGTTTCCGAAGCACCTGGGATCTCTCTGGGGTGGATACACCCTCCGGTGGTGCAGATCACAACCCACCCATGCCTTCTCACTCCTCCATGCTCCAGGGCCCCGGTACAGCTATGATCTCACTGCTATGGTGAGATCTCCTCCAGCAATGCAGATCTCAGTCCATCCTGGGCAACTCTCACCCACACTCTTCCATAAGTCTGCCCCAGTGGGCCCGCCTTCTGCTCATTTTCCTAACATTGAGCTTCAACCAATGGAGTCCATAAACTGTTCCCATTTACTAAAGGTACGCAGTCTGTTTGATCCCAAGGAAAAGAGAAGGACCTTCACATTCCTTTTCTCAAAAAACTGTCAGCAGCTTCCCATTCAAATGGACATGCCTCTGTCTGGCCTTTCACAATTGGGCACCAACCCACTTTCTCTCCCGATTGCCCTTCACATTCTCCAGTGACCCAGACTGGCCTGTTTACTGCAGAATGTGAATTCTGCTCTCTCTCACATGAGCCTTCCCCCATGGAATGTAGACCCTTTTCTTCCCCTCTGCCCCTTGGCATCCCCTAGCATCTCCACTCAGGTGCTTCCTCCCTCACAAGGTCCTTCCACATCCCCCCAGTGGTCGGGGCTCTCTCCCCTGAAATCAGTTCAGTCTAACTTTGCATCTATTTTGTATTTCTCTGCCTACCAGCTGTTTTCCCTCATTAGGAAGGGACTGTTTCATTTTTCCCCAGAGCTCACCATAGGGTTTGAAGCAGGAAATGGCCAACAAGCCCAGTATCTTTGCCAAGAAAATCCCAAGAGGGGTCACAAAAAGTCAGACAGGACCGAACACCACCACCACCATAGGACCTGGCACACAGGAAGCATTTAGCAAAAGCCTTATTGAGTTTTTGAATTGGACTGAAGTGAAAAGAAGGCTATAAAATATGTGAGCTTTCCATCTCACTGCAGTCACGGGCTCCACTTTGGCCTCCTCTGGGGGAGGGAAGCAGCCGTTTTAAGTAACTGAATCCTGAGCAATCATCATGGTGGAGGCAGACAAACTCGGTGGGCCATGAGCCTTAGGGGGCTCTGGTTTTTTGTCTGTTTTTGTTTTTGCCAAAGTAGGCAAAGGAAATTGAGCACTTTAGTTCGTGGTAAGCAAAATTTGGCTATCTGTGTATGCATTGATCATGAATAGGCCAGAGACGCAGCTAGCTGGCATTAGTGGCCAGGCCAGAGCACTGGCATCTTTTCAATTCCTGCTTTAGATCTTAATAGTGAGGCCACCCTGGGCAAGTTCCTTAATCTCTCTGGGCCTCAATTTTCTCATCTCTGAAATGGGGATATAACACACCTGCCTCACAGGGTTGTTGTGACGATCAAATAACCTTATGCGTTATATCGTTGTCGTCGTTGTTGTCGTCATGGTGATGCTTAGATCCTTAGTTTACACCTCTTTTAATCCATCGTTCAGAGTCAAATATGAGCCTTTCTCCTCTGCAAGAGAACTCACATTTTAAAAGTTCTGGGAGGGGGTAAAAAAGTCACACTGATGATTCTCCTTTGAAAATATGCTAAAATATAGATGCAAATGAGTTCACTTAAATATATTTTAAAATGCAAATGGGAAAAAAAGGTTCAGCTCATGTATTTATAGTCAGAACTCCATGAAGTCTGGACTCCTCAAGGAAGGACTCCATATATTTTTAATTCTAAGAACTCAATTAGTCTCTATGGGGAGTTTGTTTACCCCTGAGTGGGCTTTTTAGCACTTCTCCCTGGTACCTTTTATCTGTGTTCTAAACACTGGTGGCCTTTGGGAACAGCTGTCAGGAGAATTCATGATTTCCATGTTACATATCTTTAGAAAAAAAGAATGCATAGTTTGGGACATTTTGTGCTTTGGGCGGGGGGCAGGAGGGTGAAGCCCTGCAATGCTGGGTGACCCTGGCTGGTGTAGTAGAAAGGGAACTGTACAGAGACCCTCTATAATGAATCTGCCGACAGGAGAGAGAATAGAAGGTTCTTTGTAGGATCTCTAATCCAGCAGGGAGGTTGAAATAGTCTCTCTCTTAAGAAACACAATAAAATAATATGTTATTGAGTTTAATAAGGTGGGCATCTCCTACGCACAGACACTCATTATTGTGCTTACCATCGCTTTTAAAAAGACTGTGCTGCTACAAATTGTGTGATTTGAATTTCACAGCCCTTTCTTGGCTCCTAGGGCCAAGAAGAGCAGGTCTGATCCCCTTTACACATGACATTTCTTCTAATACTTAAAAAAATAAATTTATTTTGATAGTATTTTATTTTTTCCAATTATACGTAAAGACAATGTTTTAATATTTTTTTTTTAATTTTTGAGTTCCACATTTTCTCCATCCCTCCTTCCCCTACCCCCTCCCTAAGGTGGTAAGCAATTTGATATTACCTTCACATACTTGAACACAGCCATCCTCTCTCTAAGTCTTCTTGACTCTGTATCACCCTAGTTCATCCAATGGGTCTTCCTATAGTCCATTCATGAGGCCTTTTACCATCTGACCATTTCTCTGCATGTGCTCCAACAGTGTCCTTCCTAAACTGTGGGTTTCAGTTCTGTCCCCAAGGTTGCACATAGGGTAGAGTACAGCTAAGTGGTCACCTTCCTCATTGTGGGCACTTTTATGGTGACCCAAGATGGCCTTGGCATGACCAAATCACCCTACTGACCTCTAGTGAGCCTTGCAGTCCCCTAAAAACTCCAGCTATTTTTCACACCAATGGATATCTGCTCATATCTTATCCACCTTGTACTTTGGAAATGGGTTTCTTGAGATCAAGCTCAGGATTTTGTATTTATCCCTATTAAATTTCATCTATGAAGACATTGAGCAGAGCCATGAAATGATGCCAATGGTGACTTAGGTTTCTGAGCTTCATATCTCAAACATTCAAAAGCATCTCTCTGAGAAAGAGAACCTCAGGAACCTCTCCAAAGAAGGGTTGATGGATAGTGTCATCCAAATGTCCCAGAGTTCATATTGTGGTAGGATGGAAGAAGACAAAGAGATAGGGAGATATGTGGGCTAGCTGACTTTGATTAGGGAACAATGTAACTTAGTCTGATGCCAGAGTTCTAAAAATCTCTTCTTCCCCAATGCAGGAGTGATGACTAGATGGAAGCCCATTTGAAATGAATCTGAGTGTTTCCTTAAATGGGAGGTTCAGTGAGTCAGCATCAATGTATAGAAGCTAGGGAAGGTCATGCAGTTGTAGGGTGCTCTATAACAAGGGGAGCAGTGAGTTAGCCTTGTCATTGTTCTCTGCTAAGTCAGACCACGGACAGCTCATTGTGGTTGGTTCTGGGGGTCACAAGTTTAAGAAGGAAATTGAAAAGGTGGATGGCACCGAGAGGAGGAAACCCAGATGTGGAAATCCTCAAGATCATGCCACATGAGGGTTCACTGAGGGAATTAGGAATGTTTGACATGGAGAAGGAAAGACCTAGAGAAGGACATGAGGGCTTTTATTAAGTAGCTGAAGGATTATTATGTGAAAGAGGGGATAGACATGATCCATTAGAGACAGCAACAGGAGAATGGGCTGCCTTGAAAGATGTTGGGTATCGTGATGGGGGAGGGTCTTCAAGCAGAAGTTGAATGACCTCTTCTAGGATTGAGATTACTGTTTTTAGCTACACTCATAGGAGTTTTTCTAGATACAAAGGAAAGTATAAAGGCTGGGAGACATCTAAGCGTCACTAATCCTTAAAAACAAATGAAAAATAAGTACATTTTAAAATAGAAGATCCATCTGCCAGTAATTTTAAATGAACTGCTGTAGTTTGCCCTTTGCTTTCGGGAGGGGGCAATGTGTGGGCAGGTGGGCTGTCAGCCTCCAGAACAAAGCTTTGGTTTCATTGGCAAACCTCCTTTGAGGGCATCTTAGGGAACCTGGAGGCACCAAATATTACCCTAAATTTAGACAAAGCATTGTCTTAAAAAAATCCTGCTACTTTGAATGACATAATAATCTCTGACATTTACATAGCTCTTTACAATTCATAAAACACTTTACTGATGTGGCTACATTTAACTCTTTGAGATTAGAATGAGTTTCTGGAATTTCATTAGTATGTCAAATAAAAAAACTCCCCCTACAAATTCAAGGGAGCATCTTCTCCTCAATATAAAGTCTTAGAGCTGCCCAACGACTTGTCCAAGGTCACACAGCTGGTACATGTCAGAGACAGCAGTTGAACCCAGGCCTTCCTGACTATGAATCACCCTGTCTTCACTTTGTTAGATGACGTCCCAGTACCTGTGAGCTCCCAGTAATCAGGCATGATGTGTTTAACCTGCCTGGGTCCATTAAACTAAGCCCTTAATAAAGGAAGGATTCTGGGAGCATTGGTTTCTCTGTCTCCCGACAGGGATCTGAATGTATTATTTTTATTTATTTTTATTATTGT
This sequence comes from Bettongia penicillata ogilbyi, assembly GCA_023548195.1. Taxonomy (NCBI): domain Eukaryota; kingdom Metazoa; phylum Chordata; class Mammalia; order Diprotodontia; family Potoroidae; genus Bettongia; species Bettongia penicillata. Next base: position 8,716,540 of record JAJHZJ010000453.1, read on the forward strand.
CATCATTCTCACATTACCGAGAACACCTGGTGACATTTTGTTCAACCAGTCGTCACCCCCTCCTACATTTGCAAGTCACGGTGTGTCAGAAGGCCTTGTTCTTTGTGCAAGACAGCCTAGGAATGCTGTGAAATTGGCACCTGGGTCTTGGGGCTTCAGGAACAAAGCTGAGCGTCTATGGGACGAAGGCTTAGAGGTGGGGGCTTGGCCAGAGAGTCTGATGGCCCAGCCCACCGCTGACAATGAGTCTTCATTTTGTTCACTTATATTATTTTTCATTGTTAGTGTTTTCTCAATGCCTCTCTTAGGCTGTAGGGATGCCCACTTGAAGGCATACTCCCAGATGAGGAGAGATGGCTTCAGTCTTTGCAATGGTGTATCCAGCATCTGGCAAAGTGCCTGGCACAAAGTACATGCTAAAGAAATGCTTGTTGACCAAATTGCTATCCCAATATACCTCACTCCAGTCTTCCCTTATAACTGAGAGAACAATGATGTGAGACTCCCTGCCTCGTTGACCATGTCCATCAGCGTATGGGACTTTCAGTTCCCTCATTTCTGTACTGAGAGGCTTTGATTTCTCATGTTATCTCACAGGATCACAGAATAAGAATCAGAAGGCACCCTAGTGTCATTAGTTTCAATACTGCCATTTTATAGATGAGGAAACTGTTACACAGGTTAAAAGTTACAGAAGAGGATTTTGAACTCAGGTCCTTTGGCTCCAAATCTGGCCCTTTTTTCTACCGTGCCATGAGGACTCTTTCACATGCTTCTGAGAATCTTCATGTAGGAAGAAAACAGAAGACTGGAGAATGTGGAGAAGAGGGTGGTCAGACTGCTGAGGGACCTCAAGAGTATGACCAATGAAGCTTGGGGGGAGGACCTGGGCATGTCAGGTGGGTGTGGGAGAGATGGGGCAGCAATGTCTGAAAGGCTGCCCTGGGGAGGTGGGATTATCCTTGGTCTGTTTGCCCCAAAGTGGGGAAGAAATGAAAGTTGCCAAGAGGGAAATTGGGGTTCAATGTCTGGAGAAATTTGTCTCCAGGTTGAGCCAGGAGAGAATGGGATGCTGCCAGACTGGGCTGTGTCCTGTTCAGGCATGGACTTGACCACGTGGCCAAGGAGGCTTGAACCCATTTCTAATCTGAGGTTTTGTGAGCCCCCTTCTCACCCAGAACTTTCTGGACTCAGTGACTGACTAACAGAATTTCTGTGATTGGAGCCCCAGCCTGTCCAGGTCTGCAGAGGCTCATCACTCGACTGATGACAGGAAGATGAGGTTTTTGACCACAGCAATTCTCAACAGAGATCAAAGGCCATCCTTTAGAGGGGATGCTACTTGTATAGATGAAGGGAATGTTCACATGGGTGAAATCACAGAGTCTTAAAATACTGATGTTTATTCTCAGGGTCCAGCCCACAGTAGCTGCTTAATCAATGCTGATTGAGTTGAATTCTGGATTAGTGAGGACAGTCTAATGCTCAAGTAATGGTTAGGGTTAGTCCTCAGTCAGATTTAAGGCAGTGGGATGTAGTGGGGCAGTTAAGTGGTGCAGTGGATAGAGTGTCAGGTCAGGAGTCAGGAAATGTGGCCTCAGACTTGCTAAATGACCCTGGGCAAGTCACTTAACGCTGTCTGCCTCAGTTTCCTTATCTGTCAAATGAATTGGATAAGGAAATGGCAAACCGCTCCAGTATTTCTTCCAAGGAAACCCAAGGGGGTGAATACTGGATTCAGAGTCAGAGGACATGGGTTCAAGTTATACCTCAAACCTGATATTATCTGTGAGTCCCTCCCTCCCCTGGGCTGGGCGTAGATGGTCTCTGAAGTCCCTTGCAGCTCTAAATCCTAAAAGAAGCCAAGGGATAGACAGGGATTGGATCAGCCTATAGGTCTTTTGAAGGCAGTTAATTTAAATTCTTAGCCTCCAAGCAAAGTCATGTTGGCTGTTAAGAGACAGTGTCTGCCCCGAGATGTCTTCCTTCATGGACGTAGGAACACTGCCAGGGGCTGCTTGGGCAGGATTTAGACCCAAGCCTGCAGCTTATAAAAGGAAATGCAATTAACATTCTGAGAGCCCCAAGGATTACAAGTCATTGGAATAATTTTTCTTTTGGCAGGTAATCATCCCTTTCCAAAATCATCTTCAGTTTTGCTAGCGTGTAATTGTATCTTGTACGTTCTGATCATTCTTTTTTTCTCTTATTTTTTACTTTTACTTTTTTTATTTTGAAGATTTGTCTTTTCACTCACCTCTTTTGATCAGCTTAGCTTAAAACACTAATATTTTAGTCTTTTCAGAGAATCAGCTTTTCATTTTGTCTATTATTTTTGTAATCTGCTTTCCATTTTATCTACTTCTTAATAATCTTTCAAGATTTCTTCTTTGGTGCTTATTTTTGTACCTGTCAATTTTGGAGAGTTTTGGTCTTTTTTTTTTAGTTGCACAGAAGAAATCTTTTGCTAATCTATTTAAAAGAGAGGAGGGAAAAGTCAAATCTATTTTGTTAATATATGTTTTCAGAGGTATTTTTTTCCATTTTGGATGGCATTAGTTATGTCCCACAGTTTTTAGTTGTTTCATTTTTATAATTCCTTTACACATATATTGGTTTTTATAATGATTTGTTCTTCAACCTTCTCATCACTGAAGATGTCATTGTTAAGTTTCTATTTTAAACTATATCTTTTGCTTACATTCCCTATATTAACTACTTTTAAAATAACATCATTTTAGATGTAAAAAATTCATTTGTCATTTCTTTGTTTCCTAGAATATGCTCTATTTAAAAAAAAAAACTACTATGTAGTGCTAAGAAACATATATATATATTTAATGTTGTCATTATAAAATGCCATAAGTCATTCAGATTTATATTTACTTAAAGTTTATCCAGTTCTACATTTTCCTTTTTATTTATTTCTCTGTTAGATTCATTCATCTCTGAGCTAACAATATCAAAATCTATGATTGTCATTATTATGTTATCTACATCTTTTTGCTACTGTTAATTTTTTCCTTCATGAATTTAGATGCTATGCCATTCGGTGCAAATGTGTTTAATACTGATATTGTTTCACTGTCTATTACATCTATAAGCACTTTGTAGTTTCCATATTTGTCTCTTGACATTAGGAATTTTTTATTTTTGTTCTGATGGATAGCATGATTGCAATGCCTGTTTAGAAGATTTTGTTCCAATCTTTCACTGCTTTTCTACATGTGTCTTTATTTTTAGATATGTTTTTCATACACTTCAAATTGCTGGTTTTGGTTTTCTTATCAATTCTGCCTCTTTTTGTTTTATTGTATGGTTAGTCCATTTATATTTAAGGTTATAATTGTGAGACTTGCATTTTTTCTATTTATTTTTTCATATTGATTCTCATCCCCTTCTGTCTGTTCTTTGTCCCTATGATTAATTTTGTTTACACTACTTTAATACAAGTCTAGTCCTGCAGACTACAACTACTCCCATTTTTCTGCCCTATTCCAAATTCCGTGAATTTACTTAAATTGTAAATTTATCTGCTCATTTACTTATTTATCCTTTTCTCCTTTGATCCTTCACTTTTTTTCCTGCCTAGTGAAGCATATGGTTCAAAAGCTTCTTTCTTCCTTCCCCTTCAATTTCCCAGTTTATGAAACATTCTTTTGTGGAAGCCCTTCAAAAGAATAGTCACTCCAGTGTACGAGTATTACAAACAGATTTCCAGCCCAAGCAAATAACTATAAAAATAGTGACCTTTGTTGGGAAGACTGTGTTGGATATTCTCTGAATCTAGAAACAGGAGATGCCTTATTTCAAATGTCCCCTCTGACGCTTAGTGAGATCTTGGGCAAGCCACCATCTTCAAAATGTGGCTAGAGAAAATTGTAGAACAGTGGTAATAAACTCAAATAGAAGGGGAACCATTGATTCAGAAGTAAGGATCCCTGGAGGTTACATATGAACTTAGTTTTTAAATGGGATATTATCTATGTTTTGTTGCCTTTTTTCTAGTTAGTTAAATATTTCCATGTTATGTTTTCATCTGGTCCCTGGCAGCCAGCACTCCCATATGAACTGAGTGCTTGCCACTCTGCTGTAGGACTTAGAACTCTGAGGCTCCAGATTTTGAGGCTCCAATGAGACACTTTGGAAAGGACTTGGAAGACAAAAATATTAACTACATGGTAGCTCATATTCTCAGTGATCAATAAGGAATGGTAAAATGAGATCCATGCATGAGCCAGGACCACCTCTGCTCCTTCTCAAGCCTCAACTGGTCTGTCTTTGAGATAAATCACTGCATTCCCCTCTTTTCTGTTCTGGAGGTATTGACAGGCTCTGGTAACATGTTGTTTTGATGTTCAGGTCACACTCTGTTCCCTGATGTTTTTGAAATCTTGATCCAGCCCATTTTCAGGTTAGATTGGCTGTTTTTCTCCTTTGTCATGCCAAGAGATTGTGGAAGTGAGTGAGTGTCACTGCTGATGCATATTTCTGGCATTCAGTCCTGGGGATGGTAAAGTCCATTTCTAGAGGGCACAGGTGCCATTCAACTTGAATATTAAACATTCACCAACCACCCACTATGGAGGTGTTGAACAGTCTTGGTTGCTGAATACCTGACCAACAAAATTCTATCTTTCTAAAACCATTATTCTGGGGCAGAGACAAGATAGCAGAGTAGAAACAAGGACCTGCTAGAACTCTCCCCCCAAACCCCTAAAAACCTGTAGAAATGACTCTAAATGAATCCTAGATCAGCAGAAGCCACAAAACAACAGACTGAAGCCAGTCAAAGACAATTGGAAGATTGACAGTAGGGATGTTGCTCAGGGCTGGGAGTAGAGGATAGGTCACACTGGTCCAGTTGGCATTGAAGCAGGCTTTAGGGAACTGAATCACTGGCAGTTGCAGCAATTTCCATAGTTCTCAACTCACAAACACCAAAGACAGCTTTGAAGGTCAGTGGGAAGGTCACCTGGCTGAGAGGGGAGCATGGTCCTGCCCCAGTCCCAGCCCTGGCTCCAAGGTAGCAGCAGCCATTGCTGAAGCTCCAGTTACTTCTGGAGCACTTCACTTAACCAAGAGCTCAAGAGTCAAGTAATTTGCTGGGGAAATGAGCAAATGGGGGGAAAGAAACAGACTATAGATTCTTACTTTCTCAGGGAAGAGCTGTTTTCTTACATCATTGGTGACAAAGAAAAGCAAAACATAGAACCAGAAGAAAATGACAAGCTGAAGCTCCTGCATCCAAAGCCTTCAAGAAAAATATGAATTGGTCTCAGGCCATGGAAGAGCTCAAAAAGGATTTTGAAAATCAAGTAAGAGAAGTAGAGGAAAAATTGGGAAGAGACATGAGAGTGATGCAAGAAAATAATGAAAAACCAGTCAAAAACTTACTAAAGGAAACGCACTCCCAATTCTGAAGAAAATAACAGCTTTAAAATTAGACTAACCCAACTGGCAAAAGCAGTCTAAAAAGCCAATGAACAGAAGAATGCCTTAAAAAGCAAAATGGGTCAAATGGAAAAGGAGGTCCAAAAGCTCACTGAAGAAAATAATTGCTTCAAAATTAGAATGGAACAAATGGAAGCTAATAACTTTATGAGAAATCAGGAAATAATAAAACAAAAGCAAAAGAATGAAAAAATAGAAGACAATGTGAACTATCCCATTGGAAAACACAATCTCATTGGAAAATGGATCCAGGAGAGATAATTGAAAAATTATTGAACTATCTGAAAACCATGATCAAAAAAGGACCTAGACATCATCTTTCAAGAAATTATCAAGGAAACTTGCCTTAATATTCTAGAACCAGAGGGTAAAATAGAAATGGAAAGAATCCATTGATTACCTCCTGAAAGAAATCTCAAAAGGAAAACTCCTAGGAATATTGTAGTCAAATTCCAGAGTTCCCAGGTCAAGGAGAAAATATTACAAGAAACCAGAAAGAAACAATTCAAGTATCATGGGGACACAATCAGGATAACATAGGATTTAGCAGCTTCTACACTAAGGGATTGAAGGGTTTGGAACACGATATTTTAGCAGTCAAAGGAGATAGGATTAAAACCAAGAATCACCTACCCAGCAAAATTGAGTATAATAATTCAGAAGAAAAATGAAACTTCAATGAAAAAGAAGACATCGAAGCATTCTTGTTGAAAAGACCAGAGCTGAATAGAAAATTTGGTTTTCAATTATAATAATCAAGACACTCATAAAAAAGTAAACAGGAAAGAGAAAACATAAGGGATTTATTAAAGTTGAATTATTTACATTCAGACATGAAAAGATTTTATTTGTAACTCATGAGACCTTTCTCAGTATTAGGAGAGTTGGAAGGAATATGTGTGTGTGTATGTAAATGTGTATGTGTGTATATCTATATCTATATCTATATATAGATATAGATATACAGAGAGAGAGAGAGAGAGAGAGAGAGAGAGAGAGAGAGAGAGAGAGAGAGAGAGAGAGAGAGAGAGAGAGAGAACACCACAGGGCACAGGGTGAGCTGAATATGAAGGGATTATATCTAAAAATATAAAATTAAGTATTGAGAGGAATGTACTGGGAGAAAGAGAAAGGGAGAGGTAGAATGTAATAAATCATCTTGCATAAAAGAGGCAAGAAAGAGCTTTTACAATAGTGGGGAAGAGGGGGAAGATAAGAGAGAAGAATTGAGCCTTACTTTCATTGGAGTTGACTTCAGGAGGGAATGCCATATACACTCAATTGGGTATGGAAGTTTATCTTACCCTACCGGAAAGCAGGGAGGAAGGGGATAAGAGAGGAGGGATAATAGAAGGGATGGCAGATTGGGGGAAGGGGTAATAGGAAGCAAACCTTTGGTAGAGGGAGAGGTCAAAGGAGAGAATAGAATAAATGGAGGGCAGGCAGGATAGAGGGAAAATATAGTTAATCTTTCATAACATAACTGTTATGGAAGTGTTTTGCATGGCTACACATATATAACCTTTATTGAATTGCTTGCCTTCTCAATGTGGGTGGATGGGAAGGGGGGAAGGGAGAGAATGTGGAACTCAAAATTTTAAAAATCAATGTTAAAAATTGTTTTTACATGCCGCTAGAAAATAAGATACATAAGCAATGGGGTATAGAAATCTATCTTGGTCTACAGGAAAATAGAAAGGAAGGGGATGGGGGTGTGATAGAAGAGAGGGCAGATTGGAGGAAAGGGTAATCAAAAAATAAGATGTCCTGGGGTGGGAGGAGGGAGGAGATTCGGAGAAAGTTTGACATTCAAAATTCTGTGGAAGTCAGTGTTGAAAACTGAAAGTAAATAAATAAAAATAATTTTTAAAAAACCCCACAATATTCTCCCAGAGTTGCTATATGCCTGTGAATCATAAGCCACTACTATCTCAGCAGAAATAAAGTTGCAAGTGACTAAAGAAAGCAGTGTGGTGGGTAGGAATAGGCTGTATCATATCATCAGTGATGGCCTCTAGGCAAGAAGGTCTTCTTGATGTGCCTGATGGACAAAGGAGGAAGGCTGGTGGATAATTAGGAAAATCAAATGCCACTTTGCACTCAGTTTTATTTGGCCTCAGTGGGCTGTGATGATTGGTCTTTGATCCAATTTTACAATGGGAAGCCTCTTTGGCAAGAAGGGAAGATGTCAGAAAAAAAGCATTTCTATAGTACCTACTGTGTACCAGACATTGTAATAATTGAATAAATATGTGATCCTCACAATAACCCTGCAAGGTGTTATTAGTATTCCCATTTTACAGTTGGGGAAATTGAGGCAGATAGTGGTTAAGGGATTTACTGAGGCTAGTTGGGTGTTACCAGAGAAGCATTGAAGAGCAGCCCTGTATTTGCAGAACTGCAAGAAACAACCAGGAAACCCCCACCCTAATTAGCAGTTATGGATGGGTACAGCAGCTGGAGTGGAGGGCAAAGTCTGCAGAACAAAGTCCCAGAAGCAATGTAGCCTTCCAGATACCTCCTAGACCTCTAGCCCAAGTGTTTCTGTTTCTGTCATCTACCTGTGAAAGAGAAGTAGCAGAAATAAGCCCCCTCCAAGGCTTTCTATCTGACAAACGTGAATGCCTCCCTGTCTTCAGGGGTAAAGAAGATATTTGCCACCTCTTTGAAGGAATCATGGAGATGTGTGGTGAAATAATTTTTCAAGCCACATACGGGGGAAAGGTGTGCCATGGGGGAAATGGGGCATGTGGTCTTGGTGGATTTTAAAGGTGACTTTGCAACCTTGCACAGTGTGGTAAGAACTATTCCAAACAGAGTCTACATCCATTCCAAGAGAGTTCTGTATGCAAAAACTACTTCCATCTCATGGTAGTACTATGACCTTAAGCACATAACTTCCCATCTCAGAGCCTCAGTCTTCTCATCTGTAAAATGAACTGGAGAAGGAAATGGCAACTATTCCAGTATTTTTGCCAAAAAAACCTGAGATGGGCTCATGGAAGGGCTGGACACAACTGAAAAATGCCTGAACAACAGCTGTCCATAGCACTGGACTGGGTCTGGAGAAATGGGACAAGACCAACCTCACAGGATTGATGGGAGGCTCCAATGGGATCATGACTGTAAAGTGTCTGCAAACCTTCGAGTGATGCATCAATGATCACTGTTACTATTTTGATTATTCCAGTGGTGTCAAAATGTGGCAGGATTGTGATCTTCCTGTCATTTATTGCACTTGTGACTCCAGTGGTGAGCACAGTTCTTAATCAAACTTTACTACTTGACTGATTCTGAGAACTGTGCCTCTGTCAGTTCAGACTAGATTATTTTTGCTTTCACATAACACTATTGACTCATCCTAGGCTTGTGGTTCAATAAGACCCCTTGGATGTTTTCCTACAGGAACTATTATCTGGCCCCTCCTTCATCCTGTAGTCAGAAAATTGGTCTTTTGAATCCATTTAGAGGATCCTCTTCTATGGAGTGGACATACAGTATTATGTCTGGCAGAATAACATTTCTAGAAATCTTCTGGAGGATAAACTGTGTTGATGGAAAGGGGTGCTATGTTATATATTTATATTGGTGAATCTGTAGCTATCATCTATCATGCATGAGAGATAATAGATAAGTAGATGAGTAGATAGATGAATGGAGAGATAAAAAGATGGATGGTAAATAGATGGATGGAAAGACTGGTAGATGGGTAGATAGATAGACAGGCAGATAGATAGATGATAGACCAGACAGATAGGTAGATGGCCAGTTCAAAAGATGGATGGATAGATGGGTAGATATGTAAGTAGCTAGATAGGTGGGTAGATGGATAAATAAAGCAGATGTATGTATGGATGGATAGATTAAGAACTTGGGTTCAAATTCTGGCTGTGCTATTTACTGTCTATGTGACCTTGGGTAAATAACTTTGCCTCTTTATCATTCATCTATAAAGTAAGGGGGAGGGGACTTCACTAGATGACCTCTTTAGTCCCTTCCAGCTCTAAATTTATGGTCTTATACACTACCATCTGTATCTTTTAAACATTTCATTTACTTTCCTGGAGTTGGTTTTCTAAAGTTTAAGTAAACTGTGTACCATTATTTTTTTGTTTTTGTTTCCAATGGTGAAAAACAGTTTTCTAAACCAGAAGGTGAGAATCTGCTGTGCAGTTTCTGATGAGGACCTGGAACGCAAGATGTACTTGGGCATTTTGTTTGTACATCTGTCAAGCCCTCATTTTCCTAGTCCTGTTTTGGGACCTCCTGTCTTGTCTCCCCAACTAGACTACAAATTGAGAAGCAACAACCAGGACTGGTTCATTTCTCTTCCTCTGCACCTTATACATAGTAAGTATTTAATAAACATTTGCCAAATTATGTGGAATTTGGCAGAGTTAAATAACAAGAGTTACTTTGGAAACATTTCTCTTCTTGCCCTCTATATTCAGCTAAAACATAGATTGGGTCTGTTTTCCTCTGCAGTGGTTCCCATCTCCCCATCTCTCTCCTTTATCCCAGCCAGCCCAAGTCATGCCCAACTCATTGGGTAGATGATTTCCCTGGTGCTGCTTATCTTTCTTTAGCATCAGTTCCTCTACATCTTCCCATGCTCCTCTGTAAGCATCATATGCATTGGTCGATCTGGCAAAATCAGCTCCCACTCATCTTATTACAAAGCCTTCTGTGGCTGCCCTTCTTGGCTCCGGGCTCTCCCTGTATGGACAAGGCATCCCTTGTAAATTCATTTAATTTAAATAGTGTTTGCTTTTCTTAAGCTTTTTACCTTGCTCCCACTTGTCCAGGATGGCTCCCTAATTCTACCTCAACAAATCTAACCTGACAGACAATGTGATCTATACGTAATGAAAAGAAGGCTCAGTCTAAAGCCAAGACACCAGAGCTCAGTTCCTGTTCTCAACTTTTACTAGTGGTGGTGTGATTGAAGACCAGTCCCTTCCTCATGCTTTGTTGAAGAAAACACTAACAATTAGAAAATTGGAATGGGTTGCCTCTGCAGGGGTAGGTGGGTTTCCTTTGTCTTGAGGTCTTACCCTACAAATCATTTAATCTGTTCTCAGTTTATTTGTAAAAACATGGGCTTAGAGTTGCACCATTCTCAATCTACAATTCTCTGATAATTAAAATGCAAATTCATTTAAATTCTTTATCAAATTTATAACTGCTTTTGGTTATCCAATATTTTCTCAGTCAAAGCATACTGGTAGAAAGTGAACCTAGATGTGTAGAAAAATATTTATAGTATGTTTTTTTGTCATGTTAAAGAACCAGAAACTAAGTAAGGAAACATCCTTCAATTGGAAAATGGCTACAAGTGATGGGGTATAAATGTACAGTAATACTATTGTGCTGCAAGAAATGAAGAAAGAGACAGGAAAGAAGAAAAACTTAAAAGATTTCTATGGATTGATGTGAGGGACAGGAGTAGAACCAGGGGAATAATTTATACAAGTTTGACAGCTTTGCTGAGCAAACCACTCTGAAAGACTGGAGGATTCTTGAGATCAGTGGTGAGGCATGCTGCCCCTCTGACCAAGGTGCTGGATTCAAGATGCAGAAGTACACCTACATTTTTGGCCCTGGAAGCAGGGGATTTTCTTTGCTTGACATGTTTGTTATAAGCCCTTTTTTTTTTTCTTTTTGATAATAGGGGAGGGAGAATGGAGGGGAGAGAGAGAGAAATATAAATCTTATTAATTTAAAAGAAAAGAAAATTAAAACAAAAAAGAAGAAAGAAGGTCCTATCAGAGGATGCTCCTTGAACATTTTTGACATGAAAAGTGGGTCTTGTGACTCACCAGAAACCACTGACTTAGCTAAGAGTGTCCAAGGTCTGACGGACCCACGGAATAGGAGGGGATGAGGTCACCCAGCTAGGCTAGGTTCTGTGCTGGAGGGTGTGTCCACCTGCATGAGAGATCCTGGGTCCTGGAGTATGGAGGTGAGAACACCTCATCTCAGGCTGTGAGTATTGTGGGACCTACAGTCTGGTGAGTAGATTTTTATGAGTGGATCATAAAACAGAAACCCTGGGCCCACATTGGCCCCACCCAACCCGGTGACTCCCAGATTGCTCGAGGCCTTTCTTCTATAGAAACCAGTCTTCTTCTCAGCTCCCTGGGTAGGGAAGTATTGTCCTTGAGCATTTGCAGGCTTGTTCCTTCCTGGGGGAGCATCCAAACAGGCTAAACCAGGACATGAGCTGGGGGAAGCCACTTAGGACAAGGAGGCCCCATGAAGATGGTTTTCATGTCAATACCATTGAGCTTCCTAGGCAGTCCCCTCCCCCTTCCCTATGACGTGGTGATGACCAGGTTGACTCACCTGGGTCTCCCAGTCATTTTGAGACCTGGGTAGTCTACAGTGTATTTGGTTCCATTGGGAATTAGGTGGCAGAGTTTTGGGGGAGATTTGGAAATGGTGGCAGAGTTTTGGGGGAGATTTGGAAAATGAGGGTATTGCTAAAAATATGATTAAGGACAATGTGGCAAAGTAGTCAAAGTACTGACTTCTAATCAACTAGCTATTAACTCTGTGACCTTGGGCAAATCATTTTCTCTTTATAGGCCTCAGTTTCCTAATTTGTAAAATGGATGGGTTGGATGACTTCTAAGGTCTCTTCCAACTCTATGAAGTCTGGCTTTTTATTTACCTACATCCAACTATAATAAATAGACCAGGAAGAAAATCCCAAATCTAATTTTTAAAAAACCCCAACAAATTCTGAGTGGGCCAGACAAATTCTAGGGTTGATTTCTTTTTAAATTGGTAACCAACAGATCTGCTGATCAAGTATTTATTTTTATATTAGTTAACAATTTTAGTTCTCTATGTGGGACTGAGAGTCAAGAAAGATCTCATAGGGTCACCTAGCCCACCCAATTCCATTGTTTTACACATGAGTAAACTGAGGCCTGGTGAAATGAAGTAATTGATCCAAGGTCACATAGGTCATAAGTAAAAGATCCAGGATTTAAATCCCGGTCCTGTGACTCTATGTTCAATGCTCTTTTTTCTATGACAATTAAGGTAATCAGTGTGAACTGTTGTTAATGTAAAGGTTTTTATAATTAATCCTGGACTTGATGCACATGATGTCAGTAGAAGAACAGGACTGTACACACCAACCTGAAAGGGACCTCACAAGCTGTCTAGTCCATTTGACATATTGGGAAACTGAGGCTGGTGCAAGGTCACCAGGAGAGCAGTTGGCAAAATCAAGACTTGAGCCCAAGTCCTATGTGCTGTCATCACACCACTCACCAAAAATGTGTTCATTTAGAAAGAAACTAACATGAAAGATGCCCTCCTCCCAGATAAAAGCCATCATTAACTAATGTAGAAAGCAGTTGTTATGAATTTCTACCCCTCCAAGGGTCCTGTCCATACCGCATGGAGAAGAGAGTTGGCAGGCTTTTTACTTTAAATAGGTCAGAACATTCTGGGTCATTGAGTGTCTTGTCTGCTGTCCTCTAAGCCCCTCCTTTAGGGAACCTGTCAGTCAAGGCTCAGGGAGGGTCCCATAGATCATCAGTGCCAGAGACAAGAATTGGATGTGGCTCTACCTGATTCCAAGTCCGTGTACCTTCCCTGGTTTCCTGGATTCAGGTCAGGTCTCTGACACCTGCTGGCTGTGTGTGTTGACCCCAAGCAAATCCCATAACCTCTCTGAATCCTGGTTTTCATATTTAGAAAATGAAGATAAGGCAATTTGTGCTTTCTAACCTCCCAGAGGGGCCTTGGGATGAAGAGCTTTGTTCAATGTAAAGTGTTTCAAAAATGGAAGCTAGCATTCCTATTTCTTAGCAGAACTTAAACTCTTACAACTTTACTTTTTTAGTACTCATTATAAAGTGTAATGAGCGCTAGGCCTGGAGTCAGGAAGACTCATCTTTATAAGTTCAAATCTGCCCTCAGACATTCCTAGTTGTGTGACCCTCGGTAAGTCACTTAAACCTGTTTGCCTCAGTTTCCTCATCTGTAAAATGAGCTGGAGAAGGAAAAGGCAAACCACTCAAGCATCTGCCAAGAAAATCCCAAATGGGGCCACGAAGAGTCAGACACAACTGAAAAACTACTGAACAGCAAAATTTCAAACTGTCTTGTTTTAGTTTCACTGACATGCTTGAGCTCCAGTGACTTGCTTAGCTGGCTGCCCAGGTTTGAGCCTCTCCCTGTTCTAAAGCTCTCCGTGAACAGATGCTGAATACTCCATTAGGTCATGGAATCTTAGAACTAGAAAGGAACTCAGTGATCAACTTATTTCCTCCAAGGACTCTTAACCAGAGGCTTGTGAACTTGCTTTTAAAACATATTTTGATAACCACATTTCAGTATAATTGGTTTCCTTGTAATCTTTTGCATTTATTTTGTGCACTTAAAAACATGATTGTGAGAAGGGCCCTGAACTACCATCCCTAATTCTCTGAACTAGAACACCATGTTTTAGTTGACGCCTCACTCAGTTCCATGTCCCATTGGTGAGTCCTTCCAGGGCCTCCATTTTGGGGAAAAACCCACACCAGCCATCTCTAATGGCCAGGATGCCACTGCTCAGGTACTCCTTGCTCCTTCTTTTAAAAAATATTTTCATTTCATTTAAGTATTTCCCAATTACATGTAAACATTTTTTTAACATTCATTCTCTCATCCTTTCAACCACTCTTTTATACGTTGTCTTCTATTTGTATTTTAAGCACTTATAGGCACAGTGCCTGGCACATAGTTGACTGATGATTCAAAGGCATCCATGACATAAAAGAAATGAAGACTTCTTGATCTCTTCCAACCTATGCCTTACTGTAAATCCTCTGGACAGAACACCCAACCAAGGGTCACCCTGGCTTTGCTTGAAACCCTCCAATGACATGTCTCATCCTGCCATCAAGTCTAAATTGGCCAGTTTGGAACTCCCATCTATAACTCCTGGTTCTTTCTTCTGTGACCAAACAATTAAACCTAATCCCTTCCCTGTGCCAGCCCTTCAAATATCTGAAGACCGCCATCTTACACCCTCCCCCAAGCCTTCTCTTCTCCAGTCTAAACATCCCAGGGACTTCTGCTGATTCTCATCTAGCTCAGACTTGAGAACCTTGGTCATCCTGGTCACCCACCTCTGGATACTCTCGACTTTACCCAGGCACTTTCTAAGAGGCATGGCAATGATCTGGTAAGTTCTTTATGAGTAAGCCTTCACCTCTTGACACTCCTTGACCAATGTGCTTGTTCTCTTGGTGTTTCCTTCTCTGGTCCTTCCAAGCAGTGTATGGGTAGGATAAGTGTATAAACTGAAAATTGTTTGTTTCTGGCTTTGTATCTCCAGTGTCTAGCATACAATGGGTTTGTAATCAATACTCAGTTGAACTGAGTTGATATCTTTCTATCAGGCACTTAGATGTAGGAGGCTTGGAGAGGCTAAAAGAGAGAAACATTACAAGATGAAGGGCAAGGATTTTAGATGCAAAAGACGCCATAGAAGGAGTGGTTGGGATAGCTCATCAGTGAGAAAATGAACTAGACTTTAGGGCTAGACACTCATCTGCATAAAATCCCAAAAAGAGTACGGGAAGTCTGACTAAATCAGGGCTTGGGAACATAGGCATCACCCTAAGGCAAGATGGAGTTCCTCACTCAGGGAAGGGTCTCTTGAATAGGAGAAGCTAAATCGGCTCCCACTTTCTTCTTGGAGGTGACAAACCCCAGAGCTAAGGCTCTAAAGGAATCAGCCAGTCCTAAGTTAAAGGCCATTAAGCTAGATGGAAAAGCGCCAAGAGCTGTAATACTCAACTGAAAGAGAGCCCAATACCACTCAGCAGAGTCTGAAGGTGGGAAAGCACACAGCTGGCCATTGAAACTTGAGCCCAGGGGGATCTGGTGGATCAACTCATCTTCTGCCTAGGGGCCAGACTCTGTGCAAGTCACTCCGCCTCTTAACACTTGTGCTAAGCACAGTACCTGGTGCACAGTAGGAACTCTATAAATGTTTATTTTCTTCCCTGCCTCCTCCAGCAATCATTGTCCTCTAGAAGATCCCAGCACTGAGTGAGCTGCTCCACCTACCCTAGTCCACAAGGAGAAGCAGAGGAGGCTACCCAGCCCTGTCTGGAATCAGGTGCCCATCAGCGACTTGGGACTTGACTGGCCCAGTCCAGCAGCCACCCGGTGGTTGAGTCATCTATCCAGTTCAGCCCAGCCAGGTGAGGAGGTAACACAGCTAAGCAAGTGACCAACTTGACCTAGCCCAGCAGTATAACTGACCAAGCCCAGAAATGCTGCTTCTTCAGCAGAGGAGTGTGGAGTGAGCTGCTCAGCATCAACATCAAGCCTTACAGGACCCTCTAGAAAAATAAAGTATATTTCATGGCTCTGTGGGTCTGGAGTTCAAGGATTTTCTGTTGAACCTCTTCCACAAAATATAAACCCCTCAGACTGCCATTTAAAGTCCCCTACAATGTGACTCCCTTCTACCTCATTTCATTTACTCACCTTCAAGCACTTGACATTCCAACCAAACTGGTCTACTCTGCTGCTCCCAGTATACATGATGAGACATCTCCTACCTCCAATCCTTTGCCCAGTTAGGCCCCCCTCCCCCATGTGTTAATGTATTCCCTCTTCAACAGCATCTCATGGAATTCTTGTCTTCCTTCAAAGCACAGCTCAGATATTACCCTCCACAACCTTTCAGGTTTTATTCTCTTTAAAATTTCTTTTTTCAAACTTAACATAAAAAAGGATATTTCCCCGAAAGTAAAATTGTATTTGAAACTATGGATCTTGATTACAAAGTGTTGGCAACAACCCTTTGTGATAGACCCTATTGCTATTTTTATCTCCATTTTACAGGTGAGGAAACTAAGGTAAACAGGGTGAAGTGACTTGCCCAGGGTCATACAGCTAGTTAGAGGCCAGATTTGAACTCAGGAAGATGAGTCTTCCTGGCTTTAAGCTGGGAGCTCTGTGCACTTAGCTGCCCCAAGAGAACCTTAGAAAACCTCTAATCACAGATGCCTCAGATCTCTCTTGAGACCCTAGGTGTGTGGTCATCTCCACTTTACAGATAACAGAAAGGAAGTTCTGGGGGAATCTGTCCATTGTCTGCAGTTAAGTACCTGAGGTGTAATTTGATTTCAAGTCCAGCGCTCTAATTGCTCTCCCATGATGCTTCTAAATCAGCCCATGCTACAGATGAGGACACTGAGGTGGGTCCTGATAAGGAAGATGTCCTTCCACTGCCTGAGGTTTAATGGACTCTCCCATTCCGCTGCACGTGTCTGACCCTGTTTCTTCTTTTCTCCTTCCCCTGACTCCCATGTCCCCCTTCTCAGGGCCTTGCCATCTCATACCTGGATGAGGGCAAAGGTTTCCTAACTCCTCCCCTCCCCCAATGCCACTACTCACTTTCCATTCATTTCAACATTTATTCATTTTAATACGAACAAAATTAATTTTCTCAAAGCACTGCTCGGATTCTTCATGACCAACTGGATCAGTTCCAGACTCCTTCACAGAAAGGCTATTTTTATGATGGTCTGGATATGGACCTGAAAGGAAACTTAGGAAGCTAAGTCCAGCTTGTCTTGGGGTCAACCAACCTGAGTCCTTGCTACTGACCAGGATCACACCCCACCCCAGGCCGCCCAACCCAACCCCCTCTTCTTCCAGATGAAGAGACTGAGGACCAGAGAGGTTAGGACTTGCCCAAGGACATAAAGGTAGAACTTGGATCTGGAAAGGATCTTCTAGATCAGTCATCTAGGAAAATGCCCCCATTTTACAGTTGAAGAAACGAGGTCCAAACAGTTCAGTGACTTGACCAAATTCAGAGACAGTGAGTGGCAGAGCTGGGTCCCATGAGCCTGGCATCATTTTGACCCATTTTTTGTGTACTTGAATCTTCCATGCCTAGTTTTCATCTCCTTGGGGAAGCTTGCCCTGACTCCCTCAACCAGAAAGCTCTTTCTGATGCTTCAAATTCCCGAGTACTTATTCCTTGGAACAAACTTTTGACCCCCAGATTCTGCCTTCCTCCTCAGCAGCACGGACACATCCTCCAGGATCTCAGTGGCCCTTCTGCCTATGCCATGGCCTGGGGCCCTGAATGACATGGCCCTGTGGGATCTCACCCCATCTTCCACCTCACCCACCCCTTGGTGAATGGATGAGATTTGGATTCAGTTAACGATGTCTCCAAAGTTCACTGTTAATAGACTTCAATGATTTTCTTCTTTAATGATGTCATCATGGAGGTCACTCCTGGAATATTGAAGGCGAATCCAGCAGAATCCATGACCTGGCAAAATCCTGCCATGCTGGAAGGACTCAGAACAACCTTGGTGATGGTTGTGTGTGTCAGACATCAGAGGAACAAGCTGGCGAGGGATGACCTTGGTGTGAGAGACATCCTGGAAGAGGGAATGGAGAGCACAAGACCAGGGATCAAGTCCAGCTATTACCCTTACCAGCTTTGTGTCCCTGAGCAAGTCACTTAACTTCTGTCTGCCTCAGTCTCCTTAACTTTAGCACCCTTGTCGATCATCACTTAGGACCCTAGATTACTATAAAGTAGGACTCTGAATCCAAGCCTTTCCTTTTACAGCTGGGAAAAGTGAGGCCCAGGGAGCTTCAACCACTGCCCAGAATCACACAATAAGCAGCAGGTCTTCCATTCTCTTTGTGCTGTACTAGAACCTCAGTTTCCTCACCTGTAAAATAAGGGTATGGGCCTTGAAGGTCCCTTCCAACTTGACATCGGAGAAATGACTTGTCCCCTTCCAGGCCTATGATCCTGTCCCCTTCAGAGAGACTTCTTTCCAACTCTGAGAATTTGGGGTCTTTTAAGTGAGGGAGAAAAACCCACCCTTTGCTGGGAAAAGAAGTATCCACTGCCATTAAATCTGGGGTCTTTGGAGCAAGACTTCTGCCCCACAATAACCAGAGGGTGACTTTAGGATAGAAGGCACTTAATATGTGTTTGCTGAATGAATTTAAAAGCAAGAGTGAATGAGCTTATTGTCTCAGTGAATTTTTTAACATAGATCAGTTGCTTATCTTCTATTAATTTGCTGGCCTCTGGTGGGAAGGGTTCTTAGATCTGCCACTGTCAGGATCTGAGGGGCAGTTGTAGACTGAGGAACCTGGGGGAAGCTCAGTCAGAGGGATTTGCTTACTTGCAAGCTCACTTCTTGGGAGCCAGGATGACACACTCTCCCTTTTGAATGTAATTGCCTTCAGGGACAAATGCTGTCCCCAGGTGAAGGCCACCGGAGGCAGTTACCACGGCTAGCCCAAGTCCAGCCTCAGAAAGGGGGGAATCTAGGTCACACTGAAATAGTCTAGATGCTGGCACCTGGCTTCAGTTTGTTTTTCTGTAAAAGGAAGAGGTTGGGACAGACAGCCTCTGGGGTCCATTCTAGCCCTGGGCCTCGCATGTTCTGACCCTCTAAGGACAGGTCAGCCTTCTCCCTGCGAGAAGACAGAGATTAATGCTTTCTTTCAAAGAGGATCTGGCAAATGCTCAGCCTTTGGATCAGAGCTCCTACCAGACCTTAAGTCTCTCCTTCATTTTGGTTGAATGGTGGGGGGCCTTCGGTGGCACACACATTACCCCAAAGATGTTGTCAGCCACAGGACATTGCTGAATCTCTAGTGGGTATTTCTTGAGACCAAAGGGCCTATCTTTTCCCTTCCACTGAAGTGTGGAAAGTGGGGCAGGAAGGGCTGACCCTTCTTAAGCAAAACCAAAAAGACACTGTCATCTGCGGCAGGGAAAGAGAAAGCTGGATTTGGAATCAGAAGGCCTAGGTTCGAATCCCAACTGTGCGATTGATTTACCTGCTGACCCTCAGTCTGTTACTTGGTCTGGGGCTCTGTTTCCTCGCCTGTAAAGTGAGAGGGTCTGATTAGCTGATCTCCAACATCTCTTCCAGCTGTAGGGAGGCGATGTGGATTCCTGAGCCCAAAGTCAGATTATAAAGTAGGGAGCAGTGGTAGAGATTGGGGGAGGGGCAGGATTACCGCCGGTCCATTTCCCTTTGGGGCCTCAGTTGGAATGACGAGGGAAAAGGAAGCAGCAGCTGGTGGAGTTCCCAGGCTCGAGGGATCCCCAGGGGAGAGGGATATGGGGCCAGGTAGAGCGGTGGTCTGGGACTGCCGGGGAGGAGGGGCTGGGGAGGTGTAAGATTGATTTCCTGCACCTGGGGTGAGCTCACGCCTCGCAACCCACCCCACCCCCACTCTCGGGCAGCCTTCCTGTTCTCTATTGTTCCCCGGGGCCCGGCCGCGTCCGGCATCCCCGGCAGCCTGCCGGGGCACGGCGCGGCGCCGAGGGGGGCAGCGGGAGAGACAGGTGGGGCGGGGCCTGAGCACCTGGGCCGGGCAGGAGGAGGCGCGCCCGGCAGGGACTGGGCGTGGGGAGCAGAAGGAGGAGGAAGAGGAGGAGTGAGGCAGACTCGCTGGGGTGGGCAGCGCCTGGCACCCCGCTCCGCGCACCAGCCGCAGTCGCTCCCGCGCCCTCTCCCTGCCTGGCACAGCATCCAAGGTACGCGGCAGCTGCTGCGGGGTCCGGACGCCAGGAGCGCCGGCCGGGGCGGGCAGCCGGGCATGAAGATGGCAGTGGGAGCCGTGAAGATGCAGCCCCCGCCTGCAGAGAGCCCGGAGCCCGCCGACCCCGGGGCGTCGGGGGCCGCCGGCGCCCCGGGGGGAAGGCGGCAGCGGCGGCGAGGGGGGAGCCCAGGCGCCCCGGAGCAGCAGCTGCGGCACCGGCTGCGGGACCTGCCCGCTCTGCTGCGCAGCGGACTCACCCTGCGCAGGAAGAGCAGCGCCGGCGGCGGCAGGGTGAGTGACCAGGGCCGGGACCCCCGCCGGCCAGGCCGGGTGGTGTCGGAAGGGAGCGCAGGCTCTGGCCCTCGGGCACGTGCTGCTTGCAGCCTCGAGCAGAAGCGGGAGCTCTCTCCCACTGAAGCCCACTCTCTCCTCCCCCTGGAAGTTCGGGGCTGGACCTGCAGTGAGGGAGGGGGACAAGTGGGGGCACCCCGCTGCGAGACTTGGCTGCAGGTCAAAGCCTCGGTAGCTCAGGGCTGGGGTGGGTGAAGGGACTCTCTGATAGCTTTCAGAACAGCTCCCTGGCCTTCCTCTCCTTCCGGGCGGGGCCAGGGGATGGGGAGGGGTGCCTCTCAGATGGCCCCCGGCTGCCCAGAACAGGCCCGCGACTTTCCCTTCCTGCCCGAGGCTGCGGTCCGGGCCGGGCACAGCGCTTGCCTTGGGGAGCGGGGGAGTGGCCACTGGGTTTGGGTGCTTCCTGCGTGCAGCCCCTGGGGGCTGGGGGTTTTCCCTCTCCTCCTAGCTGTGCCTTTCCGGCTCGGTTCCTGGGGCAGCAGCTGCTTTAAGGCCCCAGAACAGGTCGGCCCTGGCTGTGGCTTGTTTACCGACTTTATGGCCCTGGGGCTTAAACCCCTCCTGCCAACTCGGGGCTGGTGCCCGCCCTTAAGCCCAAATATCTCCTGCCAGGTGGGGCAGCCGAGGATACTATACCGGCCGCCGACTTTCTCCCCATTCTCTGGGCTAAACTTACCTGGTTGTGAGTCCTGGGTCACCTACCTCTAAGCAGGGCTAAGGAACCCCAGGGCTTCAGACCTGTTGAGGCAGAGAGGAAAGAGGTGGAGAGTCGACCTGGGGAAGGGACTTTGAGTGCGTATCTGGGCCCTGCTGCTTCCCAACATATGACCTTGGCCAAGTCATTTCCTTTCCCCTGGACCAAGTTTCCCCTCTTTCGAATGACGTGTTTGATCTGAGGGATCTCCAAGCTCCCTTGCAGCTGCCTCTGCCCTTTGAACAGCCTGGAGCTTTCCAGGAGTTGTCTAGCTGAATCTTTCCCCAGGATCCCAGACAGCTGCCCAGGCACACTTCTGAGCTCAGGGGCTGCTGGAGGGTCTTGGAATGTGTAGCCCCGGGCATCCCATCATCCCACAGAAACAAGTTTTTATTGACCTCCTGCTCTGAAAGGCTCTTCTCAGCCTCCTGAATGAAAACCAAGCAGCAATAAAACCCTTTCCTTCTCTGCCTTATAGTAAGAACTGACGATGACATGAGACCCTTTACACCATGATCTGAGTGGAACCTCCCAACTATCCCTTGAGTAAGAGATTGTTGCCTTAATTTTACAGATGAGGAAGTGACTTGCCCAGGGTCACACTGCTTGGTCACAGCAGGTGGGAGCTGAACCCAGGCGTCCTGATTCCAAGTCCCACATTCTAGTCACTAGAACACATTGCTGCTCATTGGATACTTGGACTAAATTTAAAAAAAGAGGCTCCTGGAAGCATTAGGGTTCTGGAGAGCAGGCGACTTTCTCCCTGTTTGTGGTCCCTATTGCTTACAGAGAATAATTATTTAATGTGTTGAGGATTAAGCAAGCCCATCGGGTCTCTTACTTTGATTATTAGCTGTGTTGATGTAGCCAGATGGATCCAGTCAAGCTCCAGCCTTCATTTGACTTTCTGTCTTCCACCCACAATCCTTTGCATGGGCTGTACCCCTTGCCTGTGGTGTACTCTGCACCTCTATCTCTCAGAATTTTTATTTTTCTTCAAGGCTCATCCCCGGGACTTTCAGAGAATTGAGACCCAAAGCTACCAAGGATCTCAAAGGACATCTTGTCCAACCACCTCATTTGACAGATGAGTCAACTGAGGCTGAGTTGAATAGTTTGCTCAAGGTGACACCCACTGTTGTAGGAGGGCTCTAGTGCCTTGAATTCTTGGGCTCTGGGCACATGCTGCATCCTCCCAAGGGCTATCACCTCCCTGAGGGTAGGACCACATACTATTTTTATTCTCACTGCATACAAGGTCTTGTACCTTGCAGGGCAGCATCAATGTGAGTTGAATGAAGTTGAGAATGTCTGATCCAAGGAGGAGGTATGTGTGGATGACCTGAGTACCCACCTTAGATGGTCCAGTGAGTCTGATGGGAAAGTAGCTGGCCCCCAGCTGCCCTGAGAGGGAAGGAGGGAGCCAGCACTGGGGAGGAAGTGAGGAGGAGGTAAAAAATCCATGGGTTCCTGAGTGGGGCAGGAGGAAAATGCTGGAGGCAAGGAGGGTGTGGAGGCATAGGAGGGCCCTGAGCTACTCCGGCTTTGCAAGAATCTAGGGAAAAGTAGGTCAAACCTCATTCCTATTATCCTTGACAGTTACTTTTTGTGGCAGAGAATACTGAAGGCAAGGCTGCAGGCAGGCTCCCTGTGACAGGAACGGTGAACAGAGCTGCATCATTCAGGGGCATTTCTAGCAGTTTTCAGTAGGCAGCATCTATGACTGTAAACTGCCACAGGAGCAAAGGCTGCTGGGGTTGCCCTGCTGATTCTGGTTGTTGGGAATCATCTATGCTTTTGAGATTAACCTTGTCTTCGTAGTACCTGATATGAAGTAGAGATTCCTCAGTCTGTCATTCAAGGTCTTCCACTGACTTTTTGTAGCCTTTTTTATATTACTTTTCATATACAACACTTCATCTCCCATCTCCATACCTTTGCACTGGCTGTACCCCATTTCTGGAGTGCACTCCGTCACAGCTCCTTTGAATCTCAGAGGTGAAGTGATTTGTCCAACTATCACACAGCTGCTGTCAGAGGCAAGATATGAATCCAGACCCTAACACCAAGTCAAGCCCTGTCCACTATGCCAAGCTGCCTCTCTTCCCTTAACACATCCTACCTTTTATGTACAGGGGGGAGTCTCTGACACTCCTCCATACATAGACTGTAAACTCCTTGAGGTTATGGACTATCCCCATGTACCTAGCACAGTGCCTTGAGCTTAAGAAATGTTTGCTGTTTACTTCTATCGAAAGGTACAAACTCCCTTCCTCCATCTCCTTTCTTCCCTTCCTTCCTCATTCTTCCCTTCCCTTCTTCCTCCCTTTATCCCTCCCTCCTTCTGCCTCTCTCTCTTCCTTCCTCTTTATATCTCTCTCTTCCTCCTCCTCTCCCCCCTTTCCACCCTCCCTCTCATATCTCTCCCTTTTTTTCTGTCTTCCTCCCTCCCTCTCTTCCTCCTTCTTTACCTCCTCTCTGCTTCCCTCTTTCTCCTTTTCTCTCTCTCCCTCCATCCTTTCCTTCTTTTCCCCACAGAACCCATTTCAGGCCTGGCCCTTTGCATCCCAAATGCATTGGTCAGGAGGGATAGAAGAGAGTATGACTTTTTTGGCACAAATCTATGACCTCTGCTAGAACAGGACATTGGATGTTGGAGATGAGGTTTTGAGATTTGAGAAATGTGGGCCTATTTTAGGACTCAATACTTGAGTGAATGTGGAATGAGCCCATGACTTCTTTCCTACTCTAACTCTGGGCAGGTCCCCAAGGCCTAGACAGATGAATTGACCCACCCAAGGTCCCACAGGTAGGAAATGTCAGAGGGCAGCTTTGAACCTGGGCCTCTGCCTCAGAAGCAGCACTCTTTGTATTGTACCCCTCAACCTTTTCAACATCAATATTCCTCTCAGGATGCTGTGTGACTGGAAGGCAGGGGAGGCCAGATTCTCAGGAATATGAAATTTGGGCCACAAATTAAATGTGGTAAAATTTTGTAAATCACAGTGCTGCACACAGTAGGCACATAATAACTGTTCCCTTCACCTTACACAAATGGTGATGGAGAAGCCCAATGCTAAGCATGAGTTGGCTGTTACCTTTTACCAGTAGGGATAGGTGGAGGATGGGAGCCAGCAGGTGCATGTTTGGAGCAGAAACTAGGATGACCAGTTGTGGAGCAAGACGGCAACCATAGCCAACAGGTGGCCTTCATGCTCCTCTGGGAGCTGCGTTGCATCAGGGCAGGAAGAAGGCTTCTAACACACTGAATGGGGCCTGGAGAAAAATGGTGGGAATCCCTAGAGACAGCCCCACTGGAGGAGATGATGCATATATTTTAGGATCTGCAATGCCACAGGGAACTTGGGCATAGGTAAGGGCACAGTCTATCAGAGCATCAAAGCAGGAACTTGAAAGGGTCCTTTTCCCTCCCCATTAAGTTGGACAATCTTGAGCTGACTGTATTCCTTAAGCATCTGAGAGCCCTGGGTCCCGGAAGAGGAGCCCTTCTCCATCTGGGAATCCTACTGGTCAGAAAGCAATGGTGATTTCTACACGGTGGGGACAGGAGAAGCCTCCATGTCTGGCAGCTTTTCCCAACCAAGTGCAGTGAAGGACCTTTTTAGGGTAAGAGTTGCTGTTACTGTTCAGCATCTTTTGGGGAGATTCCAGGTGCCCCCTAAAATCTCTGCATGACCAAGGTAGGACCAGCTCCTCTTTTCACCACAACATTTTGCTTTTAGTACTAACTCCAACTCTGTGTATTCCATGGTTTCAGTTGTGTCCAACTCTTCGTTTCCCCCGTTGGGAGGTTTTCTTGGCAAAGATACTGCAGTGGTTTGCCATTTTCTTCTCCAGCTCATTTACAGATGAGGAAATTGATGCAAATAGGGTTACGTGACTTAGCCAGGGTCACACAGCTAGTCAGTGTCTGAGGCTAGATTTGAACTCTGGACAAGCCCGGCACTCTATCCACCTGACTGTCCCCATCTCTTTCTTCAATACCATTATTGTGCTATGATCCTAAGACCTCTCTTCCAATGACCACATTCTTGGGGTAATTGTCACCTCTCACTGATATTTCATCCTTTACCAAAAGGCAGCCAGCTGGGGAGAACCCAGACCTGAGGACTGATATTCATAATGGATCATTCCAAGATTGTAGCCTTCTTCCCAAGTCACACTGGTAGTGCCTGCCTTAATTTCTCCTTTCCATATACTTGGGAACTTATGATAATCTATTTTGCCATCAATTTCCAACTTGCGGTCACCTGCAATAGACCTCATGTTGACAGAGGACAGAGCATTCCAACTGTTCCCATACCATGATTTTCCAAAACGCTCAGCACCATTTAGAATGGTCCATGTTCTGTTTGATCTCTGGTCTTATTGGATCAGAAGTAAGATGCCCCCAAGTTTGTTTGCATCAAGGTAGCCCAATGTGGTTTGTGAAATGCCTGTGTGAGGGATGATGTATTAACACTTTTTATTTACCTGCATGTTTCTATGTTCTTCTCCTACAATAGGATGGAAGCTCCCTGGGGGCAGGGACTGTTTCATTTTATTTTTATATCCCTGATGAGAAACACAGATGAATAAATGTCTTGTGAATTAATAAGTATCCAGTGAATGAATGAATTAACAGATATACATTTAATTAACATCCACCAATAAACTCATTTATCTGCTAAGTAAGGGGAAGATAAGATCTTGCGGCATTTCGCATTCGAGCTGTTGACTTTTAAAAATAAGCCGTCTCGCTGGCCGCTGGGATTTCTGGCAAGTTGCCAGCCCACACCTCCAAATTACAAAATTATGTTAATCATGGATGTAATTAAGGGAAAACACTACACACTGAATGTCTTGTAGAGGGAAAAACACCCCCATGACTACTGCTAAGGGAAACTCTTGTAAGGAGATTAGGAAGTCTTGTCTTGATTATAATTTCATAGGAAATCCAGGACAGGGATGTAGGCAAGAGTTCTCTACCTGAAGTCTATGAATTTGATTTTTTTAATGTGTCAATGACCACCCTTCTAGACATGGTTTCCTTTGTAAGCCTATGCATCTTTTCTTCATTTAAAAAAATGACTCTTGGAAGGAATCCGTTGGCTTCACCAGACTACCCTCCGCGGTGATCACACAAAGAAGGTGAAGACCTCTTGGTCTTCCATGCAGGCACCTTCCATATGCTTTGTGCCTCTCCTGACCAAGGGAGTCTTTCTGAAGGTGGGGCCCCAAATACATTTGGGAGCCTGGCAGCCAAGCATCAGGGTATCTGCTCTTTCCTGAGTTGTTAAACTTGTATAATATATTAGCATGATTTTGTTCAGGAAGAGCTGACTCAAAACGGCAGTGATTTTAGGAGGTGTCTAAACCGTGACCGCAGGAATGTAATGGAGGGAGACATGTGCGTTTCGCAGATGCCACTCTCTCTTAACTTGACAAGGCAGTAATTGGTGACTAGGGCAACCAAGCTAGAGGATAATGTTTAAAATAACTGAGGAATGGAGTCCACAACTGTGGTAATGCCATGCCTCAGCTGGTGCGGGAACAGTGTCTTAGGAAATGCTGATACAGACAAATAATGGTGGCAGACTGAAGCCCATTTTCTTCCTTCCTTCCTTCCTTCCTTCCTTCCTTCCTTCCTTCCTTCCTTCCTTCCTTCCTTCCTTCCTTCCTTCCTTCCTTCCTTCCTTCCTTCCTTCCTTCCTTCCTTCCTTCCTTCCTTCCTTCCTTCCTTCCTTCCTTCCTTCCTTCCTTCCTTCCTTCCTTCCTTCCTTCCTTCCTTCCTTCCCGTAATATACATTTTTGGAAGTGAAGGCAGCTTGTGGACATACAACGGATTTTTCTTGGTGTGGACACTCTTTCTGTTGATTCAGTTTGGTAATTGAGTCTTAATAAGCTGTTGGAATGCTGAAAGTTCAAGCTTCCCGCACAGTCCCTGGCACATGGTAGGCCTCTGCATTTTTGCTCTCCCCTGAGCCTGGGATACTCCCTTTCCCCTGTGAGAATCCTCAACTCCTGTCAAGGCTTAGCTTGACAGCCTCCATCTTGATTCCAGATTTCTTTAACCTCCAGTTCCCCCAGTTGACCCTCTTGAGATCACTTTGCAGTGTGTGTGTGTGCTAATGGACGTCTAGTCTGTTCACCACAACAGCACAAAAACTTATGGAGGCCAGGGGCCGTTCTGTTTGCCATTTATACGTATGTGATGTGATTGCTTGTTGGAATTGAATTAGACTTTAATCAGTATTTGTTGAGTTCAGTTGAACTGAGTGAGCAAGTCCATGTACCTATAATCTTAAGATCTATGGAAACTCCAAGAGATTATCATTAAAAAAATTATTCAGAGTCCTAATACCTACAGCATGAGGCAATATTCACTCAACCTTAAAAACGCTGTTTTGCCCATAGTAGGCCAAGCCCCAGGTCATTTTCTGACCAGTGTTTTCAGTAATTGTTATTAGGACCAATCCTTATGTGCTCAAGAAGGATTTGGGCATTTAATGGGCATCCATCAATGATCCTTCCATGGTACCAACTCCAGTATAACTCGTTTGAAGCCCAGGAATGACCCATTCAAGAAATGACTGTTTGCTGACCTCCTTTCCATCTCTTCTCCTCCCATCCCCCAACCCCCAGCAGAGTAGCTTTAGCTCCTCAGATCCATTAGCTCATTCATGAACAAATGTTTGGTGAACCCTGATGAAGAGCTCAACTTGCTGACTGGAGAGGGAAATTCCATTTCTTCTCCAGTTGAGCAATAAATCCACAGCAAGAAAATGTTCTCTCCAAGTTGCAGAACAACTTGTGAATTGACAAAAGTCAGGAAATTTCTTCTTTCCTAATCTCTGGATAAACAAGGAGGTTAGCAAGTTAGCTGACTCAGAGGATTCTAAACTTCTTTTGTCCACTCATTTGAAATAGCATAACTAAAGAGCAAATTCACAATCACAGGGTTGGGGATGGGGACTGCATCTGTGATTTTGGTAGGAATTTGGAAGGAATTTGGTAGAGGGAACTCCCAGGTAAGGAAACTTTCTCCACCAATGCTGGTGGCAACTCATTCTACCACTCTTAGAGAGCTGCTTAGAACTCAGAGAGGTTCAGTGACTTCCCAGAGTAACCCAGCTACTAAGAATCTGAGTTGGCCTTTGAACCTGGGTCTTCCAGACTCCAAGACCAGCACTGTACCCCCTATGCCACACTGACTTACCCATGCATATGTGTCCTGGAAGCAACAAGTTATTGTTGTAAAAATAGTACATGAGAATACCCTCTCCCCATTTTCTCTCTGAATTGCCAAGAATGTACAGTGTTTATACAATAGGCAAGAAGGTCTGTACTTTGGAGAATCATTCCCCCTCCCACTTTGTCATCTCACAATTTCTCCTCAATAAGAATCAATTTCTTTTCCACAATTCAGTTTTGTTCTGTGGTTGGTGATGAGGAAGGAGGCACTGAATCCCTATCAGTGTGTCAGTAAATAACATTTGTTAAGCACCTACTATGTGCTAGGGACACAAGAAGAGGCAAAAGGCAGGCCCAAGGAATTTTCAGTCTAATGGGGGTGATGACAGATAAGCTACAACAAGATAAATAGGAAATACTTCTCAGAGGGCAGGCCGGGATGAAGAGGGGCTGGAGAGGGAGGGATTTTAGTTGGGGCTTAAAAAAAGCCAGGAGATGATGAGGAGGAGGGAGAGTGATTCACGCATGGCATGAGAATGCCTGGAGCCCAGAGATGGAGGGTCTAGTTCCTGGAACAGCCAGGAGGCTGGATCAAAGAGTACACACTGAGGGGAGAGGGAAGAGGGGGTCAGTGCATGAAGGGCCTTGAAGGCCAAGCAGAGGATTTGTATTTGTTCCTGAAACCAGTAGTGTCAATGAGGTTTATTGAGTAAGGGGTGACCTGGTCAAGTTTGAGCTTTAGGAAAGTCCCTTTGGCAGCTGAATGGGGGATGGATTGGAGTAGGGAGAGCCTTGAAGTGGGCAGGCCCCTAGCAGGCCTGCTGCCCAATGGTGGCCATGTTAAAGGAGAGAAGGGGATGAATTTGAGATACTGTTGAAGTGACCATCTCTGCAAAACTTTCCACAGAGTTTTCCTAAGGTCAGAAGGCAGTTGATTTCCTCCCACTGGAGTTCTGAGCTAAACTCCCCATGTTCTTCCATAAATTCCATGTTTGTTTCATGGAGGATCACAAGGAAATATCGATTTAGACGTGCCCTTTGCGAGTCACCATGATTCATGTGGGGTTGGCAGAGCTTTCCCGGGTGTGACTCAGTCCATGTGGGTGTTGATGCTAGAAGCCGGGCTTTTGTTCTGGGCTGTGCGGTTCTCACTTTTCAATGTCTTTCTATTGGTTGAACAACCAGTCTGGGGCTCCTAATGAAACACTGGGGTGCTCTATGAGGGCAGATTCTGTTTGTCTTTCAGGATCTCCCCAGTGCTTAGGGGAGGAGGGAGGGAGAGGGAGGGAGCAAGGGAAGGGAGTGAGCACTTCTATAGGTTAAATGTTTAGCACAATGCCTCACATGTAGTCAGTGCTTAATAAGAGTTTACACTGGTGCCTGATTCAGAGAAGACACATAATAAATGCTTCTTAATTGACTGACTGACCATTGGCTTTGTAGCAGAGGGTTAACAGGGCAATGACTAGGTGACATGGACTTCTACCTGGGGCCCTAGAACCAGAGGGTGCTCGATAGTGCTTGTATTCCCCACTAAGGGAGTGACAAGAATAATTAGTTAACATCTGAAGACCCCAGATGACTCCTGGGGCAAGCTTTCTCTTGTTCTGCCCCTGCTCAGCTTCTATCCCTGGCAGCAGTCTCCCAGGGTCTTTACTTGCCCACCTCAGGGACTTGGTTAAGAAACTCATTTGAGTGTGCCTTCTGTATTCTTGATCCAGGTTCTGGATGAGCTAGTCACCACTCTGGGCTTTGAAAGTGTCTGGAGCAGAGTCTCATCAGCATGGGGCTGGTGATGTCTGTTGCTGACCTGTCCTTGACATCATTGAGAACCACTAATACCTTTGGAGAACCTGTAGGAATGGACAGACCCTTCTTGTTTTCAACATAGTCCTAGGTTTTTTTTTTCTAGAGTCAGAGCTGGAAGGAACCCTGGAGATCATCTCATTCAGCCCCCTCATTTTATAGTCCCACTAACTTTAGTTGGTGCTCATGGTGGGCTTTAAAGTTGGCAAAGTACCTTACACTCATTCATCTCGTTATAGCCTTGTAATAACCCCATAAGTACATGCTACAGGGATTATTGTCCCAATTTTACAGAAGAAGAAACTGAGATATCTTTGCATCCTCAGTCCTGAGCTGAGTGCTTCACACAGTGTAATACTTAAAAGGTCATTGAGATTGTTTAGAATAGGGGTTCTTAAGGTTTTTTGTGTGTTTCCTTGGAGCTCTTGGGCAATCAGTCTGGTGGAAACTTTGGATTCCTTCTTAGAATTGTGTTATTTTTATGATTAAAATAAAGTAAAATACATAGAATTATAAAGTAAATCAATTATATTGAAAGTAATCAAAATATTAAACTATTTTAAAAACTGAGTTTATAGATCCTAGGTTAAGAACTCCCATCTAGAACGCAGCCCTCACCCACCTCCTCCATTTTAGAGAAAAAACTGAGTCATCATTGCATTTCAAGCCCTGAGCTAGGAACCCAGGAAGCACTTAATAGATAGTCATTGTAACCATTCCATCCCAGTCCTCATTTAAACAAAAATGGCATTTTATGGATCTCTCATTTTCCCATCACTTTTATTTCCAAGTATAACCTGTCCCTCTTCCTAATGCATGCGCCATCTTTGCTCACCTAGATTTTAAAAGGGTGTGGGGAAAGGACTTCGGCAAAACCAAGGCATCAGCCATGCCTAGCAGCATATACCATATTCCATACACAGTCCTCTACCTGTGTAAAGATGAACCAGACAGGCACTTTCTCCAACTTTCTCTCTGGAAAATCTTAGTCATTATAACTATACAGGATTCAGTTTTGTGTGTTCTCTTCCCCAAATCCCCTCATTTTACAGAGAAGGAAACAGCAGTCTCTGAAGAGTGAAATGACTTGCCCAAGGTCACTCAGCTGTGAGTTACTGGTAGTCCAACTCATGAGTTGCAGCCTTTTCCTTGCTGGTGTTCCACCCTTGTATTTGTAGTGGGGAGAGGGAGACTGGCAAGGGAGAATTAGGGTTTACTTTCCTGTGATACTAAGACAATTACTTTAATGTTTTCTTTAATGTTTTGACTCAAACACCAGGAGTGCTTTGTCATCCTGTGTGAGTTAGTACATCTTTCATGTGCTGCTTTGATCTTACTAAGTTTTGTTGGAGTCTGATGAGGGAGTTCTGAAATGCTCCGCCTAACCATCCTCCCCTAGGAACACTACAGGACTGGAAAGCAACCCCTCTTGGTCCCGAGTGGGAGCTCTCCATGGTGGGAACTTCCCCACTCTGTTTCATTTTGGTGTTTGGACTCAGATAGATAGGGAGCTACAAGGGACCTCAGAGGACAACTGGTCCTACTCATTCATTTCTGGAACGGGAGAAGGAAGCCCTAGAGATGAGGTGACTTGTTTAAGGTCACCAAGATTACACGGATGACTTTGGTGATCAAGTGATGTCTTTTTGCAATGATGGTGCATCTCGGTACAGGCAGCTGGGGGCCCTGGGCACTCCTGGGCTTTTCAGCTGCCAGCCTCTCTGCTCTAGCTTAGCACAAGGAAGGAGGGTGGGTACGACAGAGGGAGAAGGCTGGGAAGGAGCCATCCTAACTGGGGGTAAGGTCACAGTATGATGGACTCAGAGATTCAGAGCCAGAGCTGACCTTAGAGGGGAGGCCTGACTCCCTTATTTTACTTGCATACTCATGATTTCTATTTTCCAGATAAGGAAATCAAATCTGGGAAGTGTTCAAGGTCACATGACTAGTGTCAGAAGCAGGATTTAGACCAAATCTTCCTGATTATAAGTCCATCACTCTGTCCACTTGCCTACATGGCATCAGAGGAAGGGGACCCTTTGTGACCCCTAGAAACCTCAGTTTGGGTACTGAACTGAGGCTGGGAACTGGCAGAGCAGCAGCATCATGCTCCCATTCTCTCTCTCTCCTACTCCCTTCCTCCTCTCTGTCTGTCTGTCTGTCGCTGTCTCTCTCTCTCTCTCTCTCTCCTATCCTTTCTGGTCTCTGTTTTGTTTTGCTCCAAAGAGAAGAATGCATCAGGCTTTGCAATTTGGGGCTTGCCCCCAGACCCAGACAAATTTATCAAACCCTGAATGACTCTGTGGAGACTCTTGAAAAATTCAGTATTTGGGTAATTCATTGTTGCTGCCACTGTTAAGTGATCATTAAACCCTACAAATTTGGTCCTCTTAGAATTAAAAGCAATCCATTCTCATTTGCACAGTAAGTTGGATTGTACATACGGTCCAGCCTTCGTTCTCTTTGCTAGGCAGCTGCTGACAATGTGCCCCTAGCTTTCTGCTTCATTAATATAAGAACCTCAGCATGATTTCCTCCCTAGAGCTAGGTAGGAACGTCACCTCTGCCACCTCTGGATGAATGATTGAGAGAAGCATTTATACTAATAAAGGCAGCATTTTTAGAATGCTTTAAGATTTGCAAAGGGTTTGATATATGTTAACTCATATGAGTCTTACAACAACCCTGTGAGATAGATGCTATTATTACCCCACTTTACAGATGAGGAAAATGAAGCTAAATAACTAGCTGGTAAAGTATCTGAGGCAGGCTTTGAACTTGTCATCCTGACTCTGATTTCAGCCCTGGTTCTACTATCTCACATCTGGGGTGGGAGGAGTGGTGACCAGGGGAAAGGTCTTTGTTCCAGAGGGTCATCAGGATGGCAAGTGGAGACACAGAGCAAAACCATGACAATATTAATTTGAAATCTGTTTCCAGAGCAAGAGGTGGAAAGTGGTGGTGATGGGGGAAGGGAGTCATGCCATAGCAGGGCAGATAAGGAGATATCTAGGGAGGGTGACCAAATGGAAAGGGTGGTTTGAGGCCAGCCAAATTGTGTGGGTCAGCTGAGTTCATCTACCAATCAGGACACCTCAGTCCTGAGGCAGGATTCCAAAGCTGAGTGGATTCACTCTCCCCGGGGAAAAGGGGTGTTTTCTGGGGGCCCAGTCTGGAGGCTGGCATTCCAGGTAGGGAGATGGGGTAGTAGCAGCAGGGTCGATGACAAAACACCTTTTCGCAGTATGGTTAGTCACTGTGTTCCTCTCACAGTCTCTCTTCAGGGCTTGATTTCCTGGAAAGTGCTGGACTTATCAGAAATATCCTGGTTCAGATCCAGCCTCTGACACTTACTAGCTCTGGTACCTTGGGCAGACCCCTTTCCTCTGAGCCTCAGTTTCCTTATCTGAAAAATGGAGATAATAATGTGTGTACAGCTTATCTCATTGGGTTGTTATGGGGATTCAAGGAGATAATGAATGTAAGACTCTTTGTAATCGGAAGGTGCCAATAGTCACCAACTAATGAATTAATCAGCATCAGTCAACTTGCGAAAGGCGCTCTATCGATTTCTGCCACTTCTGGTCAGAGGGCAGCGTCCTTTGTGTGAATTATCCATTGCATAGCTGACCTGCGTAGATCTCTGGAAGCCCAGTAACTTCGAGCTTTCTCTGTTTTTCTCAAGGGTTGGCTTCCTCATTTATCTCGCTTCGTCTCTCTTTTCTTCTTGTTTGTCTGTTTATGAGAAGTAGGTGGTAACTGGAGAACCTCAGAAATGCCAGTGGGCCAAGTGAAGTCGAGAACATTGCTTTTGAATCTCAGCTCTTAGATCCTGGCTCTCCAGGATGTGCAGCACTAGAAGCTGGTGGGCTTAGGTCTTCCTGTTTGTCATAAAGTCTCTCACTTGCCTTTCTTTTTACAAAGCTGGAAACAGATGTGTTGAGGCTCAAAAAAGCTGAGTCTTCTGGATTACCTGGAGACAAAATGCCTGACAAAAGGATGTGTGCTCTGAGAGACCAGTTTGTCTTCCAAACTCTTCTGACCTCCGTCTACTAGCTGGGCCCCACACTGTCCTTAAAACAGAAGAGTTTGCATCCTAGAGGCGATAGGGAGCTATGGAGGCTTGTTGAGCAGGGAAATAGTGTACTCAGACATAGGAACATCAATTTGGCAGCTATGGGGGAGATAAATTAGAGCAGGGGTCCTTAACCTGGGGCCGCAGATCTTGTTTTTTAAAAGCAATTTGATAACCGTATTTCAATGTACTTGACTTTCTTTGTAATGTCGTGTGTTTTAAATTATACATTTAGAAATATTATCTTGAGAAGGGCTCCATAGGCTTCATCAGACTGCCAAAGTCTGTGAACACTTGAGTTGGAGATTGGAGAAGCTGGACATGGGGGACGAATTCAAAGTCAATAGACATCTCTGTATGAGAAGCCAAAAGGGTATGAACTAGGGTGGCTGCTGTGGATATAGAGAGGAGGAGACAGAGAAGAGACATGCTGGAGAGAGAGAGAATTAGTAAGACTTGGTGACTGAGTGAGAGGTAAGAGGTGGTGGATGATGATGATGATGATAGCTGGTACTTTTATAACATCCCCTCTGCTCCATGTCAGGGACAGCCAGGTGATGCAGTGGATAAAGCATTGGGTTTGGAATCAGTCATATTCCTCTTTCTGAATTCAAATCTGGCCTCAGACATTGAATAGATTGTGACCCTGGGCAAGGCACTTGACCTTGTTTGCCTCAGTTTTCCCATCTATAAAATAAGCTGGAGAAGGAAATGGCAAAACTCTCCAGTATCTTTGCCAAGAGAACCCCAAAAGAGTCACACAACTGAAACCACTGAACAGCAACTTATAGAGAAAAGAGGTCTGGGGACAGATTGCTGGTGTATATCCAGTCACAGAAGGCAGGGTAGAGTGAATAGAAGGAAGAAAAAGAAACAAGCACTTATTAAGTGCCTACTATGTGCCAGGCACTTGGCTGGACACTTCACCAACATTTTATTTGATTCTCACAACAACCCTAGGAGGTAGGTGCTATTATTATTTTCACTTTATAGGTGAGGAAATTAAGG
Source organism: Bettongia penicillata ogilbyi (assembly GCA_023548195.1). Lineage (NCBI taxonomy): Eukaryota > Metazoa > Chordata > Mammalia > Diprotodontia > Potoroidae > Bettongia > Bettongia penicillata. The sequence continues at coordinate 8,751,687 of JAJHZJ010000453.1, forward strand.
CAGCAAGATTAAGTGACTTGCCCAGGTTCACATGGCAAGTAAGTATTTGAGGCCAGATTTCAAACTCATGTCTTCCTGACCCCAGAGGCAGCATTTTATCCATTACCTTATGGTCTTGTCGTTCGGAAGATCTTTACTCAAGTCCTCCTCTGACCCATCCTGGCTGTGGGGCCTTGGGTCCTTGCCCAGTTCTCTGGGCAACTTTTTCAGATAAGCATCACATGAGTAGATGGTTTGCCTTGGTCAATGGAGTTTCCACAGGGATAATGATTTACATCAGAGGTGTCCAAACTCACAAGTACTGCCCAAAACACATTAAAATGTAATTGGGAAATGTTTAACAAAATAAATAAAATTTAATGCAATATAGATAATGTTAATTTGTGGTTGTCTAAATCAGTATACCACCTGTTTCTTTTTGAGGCTGACACTGCTGTTGTATATAAATGAAATCTGAAGTCCAGGGTGGAGGGAAATCCTTTCTTTTACATAGAGATTTATCTCATTCTCTCATTTATTAAGGGCTCACTGTGGCTACTTCTTAAACAGGCCTATTCAATGAATGGGTGTTGCCTCACCCTAAGTGAGTTTCTGCAAAGACCTTGCCCTAAAGGGCCCAAGGTCTCCCAGTGCATCCTGGATCATCTCCAGTCCTCCTGAGGAATATCAGGTCTCTGGATTCAGATGGCTCTGGAGGAGAAGTGAGGCTGGTGACCTGCACAGCCCTCCCTCACTCAAAACAAAGCAAGTGCAAGTCATGTCATCATTTCTCTGATGGCATGGTCTTCTTCGGCAATGGAGAACAAACACAAGGGCTCACTGTATGCCAGGCACTGGGATTCAGAAGGAAAAGCAAAACCAGTTGTTGAGCTCATAGAGTTGTATTCTAACATATTTCCAATTTTCTCTAGTTCTCACAGTTTCCCCATTCTTTCAAAGGAAGGTTTTCCTCTCCCTAACATTCTGGAGAGCAGATTGTCAAAGTGATTTTCGTTCAGTGAAGATCTGCCCTGTTATTCCGCAGCTCTGTAAACCACGGGGCTCTCTATTACCTCAAGGGTCTAACATTCACTCTTGAGTTTTTCCAGTCCTCCCCAACCTGTCATTCCAGTCCCATTGGTTATTACTCCCCTTCCTGCACTCCTGCCTCACAGCCCCCCATCTCTCCTCTTTCTAGCTTTGCAATGGCCGTTTCTCCATCCTTTCTCCTTGCCTCTGCTTCAAAGCACCCCCCACTTATTTCAAAACACAATTGGAGTGCCACGTCCATTGCTAACTATTTCTTGATTTCCTCTCCCTCCTGCCTCCCCAAGCTCCTTTCCCAATTACCTTGTATTTATTCTGTATATAATTATTTTGGTATATTTGATAGGTCTACATGTTGTCACCCTGATAAAGGGTAAGTTCCTTGAAAGCAGTGACTTTTGCTTTATTTTGGACTGTCTCCAGTACCCAGTTACGTAGCATACATCAAACAAAAGTTTATTGATTGAAGATCCTTCAGTGGTCATACATCTGTGGCCAATAGTGAGACAAGCCTTGTCCTTGTCCATGTTGTTCACCTGGTAGAATTTGGTGGAAACAAAGTTCTTAAACCCGGTGGTATCTTTTTCATCAGATTATCATTTGAATTGACTTTTCTAATATTTGAGATCTTGTCATTCACAATGTTTTCCTGGGGTTTGTTTTGGGTATCTGGCTGGCAATGTTATAGATAATCTTCTCCATTGACCAAGGTGGACAAACTTCCAAAGAACTAGAAAACTAATTTGACGGTTCTGAAGAGAGAGCTAATTGCTGCTTTCCTCCAAGTAACCATCCCATTCTATTCCATAAGTACTCATTAAGCACCTACTGCATGCCAGGCACCATGCTAGACAAGAACAAAATGTACAGGTTAAATTAAGGGCTACCTGACTTATGCCGATTGTCCTTATGTGAGATGACCAGGGTGTTTTCTTTTTAAATCATCATGTGCACAGTTTCAAACAACAAAATCAAATAAGCTGAGATTTACAACTATTTACTCTTCTGAAATGAATTTCTCTGCACAATCTGTCCATACCAGCTTATGAGCTCCTCCTTCTGTGTCCCCTTCTGTTGGACTCACTCATTCATATCTGGATTTGCTGATACATTTTTCATTTCCTACATTCACAGTTGGTCTGCACAGCTCTCCTGCCTTCGTATTCTTCACCTTGCATCACTTTGCTCTAAGTCTTTCCACATTTCTTTCTATTTCCCCATTTATCATTTTAAATGGTGCTAGAGTCTTCCATTATATTGATGTACCATAGTTTATGTAGCCATTAACCAACTGTTGGATGTTTTGATGGTTTCCAGTTTTCCACAATTACAAAGATTGCTAGTTAGCTAATTTTTGAGCATTATCTTCTTTTGTTTCTTTATAATGGCACTCCTAGGATATATTCTCAATAATGGCATAAAGATTTTTCAGTTTACAGAAGTCAGGTTTCTACAATGCTCCATCATCCATTCTTGCCAGTCTTTAGGTTTCTGTTTTTTGTTTCTAGCAGTTAATGACATGGTTGTCTGCCCATGTCAACTCCATTTCCAGAAGCGTGGTGCTTCCCAAAGATGGTTGTGTGGCCTCCACTACATGGGTAAGGACCCAGATCTGTGTTTTCTGCTGCCCTGCAACTAGCTGAGTATGTCTTCAAGTGCTGGCAACACTTCTCACTCTCCTCCTCATAGGGAAGTTTCATTTAATGAAGGGTAGCCTGAAGAGAAACTTCTGTTAAGATGCAGGCACCTGTGGAAACCAGCCTTATTTTGTTTAATTCATGGGACCATGAAATATTAAAAATACACATAATTTGGAAGATTCTCTGATATATTCTTGCTTGTGGTTTATTCTTTCCAACTATATCACTGAAATGATGCACAAAATCTTCTGTTGTTTCAATACTCTACGGAAAGGTGATTCTGTTGAGGTTGGTCTTACTTCCACTGACATGGCTTCTTGTTCTTTCAAGTCTCTATAGATAGTCTTAGCATACCTTGGACTGAAAAGTTCTTCACCCTGTGACAGTCCTGGAGACAGCTTCTCTCAACTCTGCCAGGTTGATCTTAGGAAAGTAGATGTATGCTTTTCACTACTTGACTCATACTGGAAGTGTCAGTGGGATCTACAGAGCTTGTGTTTCCTTGGAGAACTATTGTCGCCCCCACACAATCATGAAATATCTGATTAACATTTGAGTTAAAGATGTTAAAGAAAAACTTTCCATTAAGTGAAGATGCTCCTTGAGCAAGCATCTGACTACTTTAAACTTGGTTGTCTATTTAAAGACAGTTACATTCATTAGGCATCAATTTCATAGCTCGATGTATTCTGATACTTGGGTAAGGCAGTCCTTCCAGCTTCTGTCCTTCAGACTTTGTGATGGAGAAGTAGATTTTTTGGTTCAGTGTCTCATTCAATGAAACAGGTACCATATTGGCTGACTACTATTAGATAACTCTTAGAATCTCAAAGTTGGAAAGGACCATGGAGGCTGTAGAGTCTAACCCATGTCTGAACTGGAATCCCCACGCTAATATTCTTGAAAAATGGTTATAGAAGATTGGAGATAGGGAAAATTAGATGCTTGGGGTATTGGGGTGGGGGGAGGGGATAAAAGGGGAGAAAATTTGGAACCCAAAATTTTGTGAAAATGAATGTAAAAAGTTAAATAAATAAATAAATTAAAAAAAAAAAAAAGAAAAATGGTAATAGAAGACTTCCAGGAAGATGGACCCTTTTGGGCCGCTCCCGCCACTTTAGGATTTGAGCTCTAACTCAGAAATTTTTCCTGAAATTGAGCTCAAATCTGCCTCTTTGTGACTTCCCCCATTACCCGTAGGTCTGTCCTCTGGGGTCAGATAGAAGTATTGTAATGTCTACTTTTGTCAGTTCTTCAAATGCCTGAAAACCCATCTCTCTAACCTCTTTCTCTCCTTCTCTCTCTCCCCCCCCCGTCTCTGTCTTTCTGCTGTGTCTCTCTTTCCTTCTCTCTCTTCTCTCTCTCTGTTTCTGTCTGTCTCTTTCCTTCTCTCTCCTCTCTCTCTCTTCTCTCTCTCTGTCTCTCTATCTCTCTCTCTGTCTCTCTCACTTTCTCATCTTCTTAATTGGTCTACTAGATGCATTCTAAAGGCCTTCCTGACATGCAGTGCTTAAGGTTAGCCTTTCCTGCTATGGTCGGACAAGGACAAAGACATTTTCCAAGCCCTGGACATCATACCTCTTTTAATTCAGTCCAAGATTGAAATGGCTTTTTGGGCTAACCTTGTCACATCGTTGACTTGTATTGTACTTGCCATCTGTTGAAGCTCTTGAGATTTTTGTGTCTCTACTTGTGTAAATGATTTTGTTTTACCAAAGTTGAAGCGTTTGTATTTATTTCTGTTCAATGTCACCTTCTTAGATTTGGCCATTGATGACCTTTAGATTCTGTCTCTGTCATGCAGGATGTGAGCTTTCTCTTCTAGTTTTGCACCAGTTGCAGATTTGATATGCCCACCATCTGTGCCATTATCCCAGTCCCAGATAAAAATGTGGTACAGTAGAGAGCCAAGCATAGCTCTCTGGGATATCTCCCTGCCACCTCCTTCCAAGTTGACAGTAACTCATCAGTCACCACTCTTTGAGTACAACTCCAAACACCCCTGGGAATTCGAGGCACTCGGTAGTGCTGCCATCAACCCCAATGGCAAGGTGTCAGTGCCATTCAGTGATAGCAGATGGGATAACCACTCCGTGAAGCAACATATAATTTCTTTATGGATCTTCCTGCCTTCTGTCTCTCCCTTCTTAAATCCATCATCCTCCCAGCTGTAAAATATATCTGGCCATGTCATTCTTCTACTCAAAAATCTTCAGTGGCTCCCTATTTCCCCTAAGATAAAATACAGACTCAGTCTGACATTGAAAGACCTGTGCAGCAGGGCTCCTGCTTATCTTTATAGTCTTGTTTCTACTTTGGTCACAGTAGCATTCTGTTTCCTGCTTTCCAGCTTGATACAGGGTGGGGTGGGGGATGGGTCTGTAATGCACTTCGGACTCCACTCAAGGCTTCTATTAGGGCTGTCTTCTCCATGAAGTCTTGTCTGACTCCTCCCCAGAGCTTAGAGTTCCTTCTCTCTCCAAGTTTCTGTGCACAAACTTTGCTTCTGCTTCTCCATATAAATACCATAACCCCTTCCCTTGAAAGTAAGCTCCTTGAGGGCAAGGATGGCTCGATTTTTAACTATGTAAGTCCTACCCATAGTGCTTAAAGGAATGTTGGGAGAATTGAATGTTTTTTTTTCATTTATTTTACTGTTATTATGTAGAATGTCAGTGCAGGCAAGCATGTGTGCACACATACAACTGTAATTCTTTACACTTTTATATTTGCATGAAAGACCTTTTAGATGCCAAGGTTTACCTTTCATCCACATGCAAATCGTGGAAAAGATAAAAAACCGTCTCTTCGGCAACTGTTATTTATAAAACTTTCCATATGGGTGTGTGCTTAGAGATCACAACAAAATTACCTTTTCCTCTCTTCTCAGTCTCTTAAAGAGCCTCAGTAAGTACCTAGCTATCTATCTCAGAGACCCCACTACACTCGTCTGACAGGCAACATTTATGTTTTAAGATGAAAATTTAGTGTAAAAATCAAGGTATGGCAAAATACTTGTCCTTCTTTTGTAGAGCAGATGATGGGGAGAATTCATTTTCTCTGGAGAGTTAATTTCTTTTAATTCTTTCTTTCCAACAGAAGTGTTTCTTTTTAGTAGCAAACACTTTTTAAAACATATTATTCATTTTTTGAACATTTTTTTCAAAAATTATTTCCAAATTTCCCTCTTCTCCCCCTCCCCTTTTGAGAAGGCAAGCGATATGGTATGGATTATACATGCAAATTATGCAAAACATATTTCCGTATTAACCATGTGGCAAAAAAAGGCAAGGAAAATAACAAAAGTGAAAAAAAGTATGTTTCAATCTGCACTCAGAGTTGATCCATCCTCTCTCTGGAGGTGGATAGATTTGTTCATCCTGGATCCTTTGGAATTGTCTTGGTTTGTTGCCTTGATCAGGGTGGCTAATTCTTTCACCACTGGCCATCATACAATATTGTTATTACCATATTCAATATTCTCCTGGTTCTGCTCACTTCATTTTGTATTCGTTCATATAAGTCTTCCCAGATTTTTCTGAAACTGCTGCGCTCATCATTTCTTATAGAACAGTAGTGTTCCAGCACAGTCATATACTACAGCTTACTTAGCTGTTCCCCAATTGATGGGCATCCCCTCAATTTCCAATTTTGTGCTACCACAAAAGGAGTTACTATGAATATTTTTGTACATATAGATCCTTTCCCTTTTTCTTTGATCTCTTTGGAATACAGTCTTATTGTTTAGTAAGAGGGTATGTGAGGTTTTATAGACCACTGGGCATAGTTATAAATTGTTCTCCAGAATGGTTAGGTGAGTTCACAACTTCACTAACCATGCATCAATGTACTTCTTTTCTCACATACCCTTCCAGCATTTATCATTTTCCTCTTCTGTCATGTTAGCTAATCTGATGTGTATAAGGTGGTACTTCAGAGTTGTTTTAATTTTTACTTCTTTAATCAATAGTAATTTAGAAAATTTTTCATATGAATAGCTTTAATTTCTTCCTCTGAAAACTGCCTGCTTATCATATCCTTTGACCATTTATCGTTTGGGGAATGACTCTTATTAAATTAAATTTAATTCAGTTCTCTATATGTATGAGAAATGAGGCCTTTATCAAAGACTGGATATAAAATTTTTCCTCCAGCTTCCTGCTTTGCTTTTTACCTTGGCTATATTGGTCTTTTTTGTAGAAACTCTTTTTAATTTAATGTATTCAAAATTATCCTTCTTACCTCCCATGATCCTCTATATCTATTACTGGGTCATAAATTCTTCACATATCCATGGATCTGATGTATAAGAATTTCCATGCTCCCCTCATTTCTTATGATATCACCCTTTATATCAAAATCATTTATTCATTTTTACCTTATCTTGAAATACAGTGCAGAAACTAAGAGTTTCTTAGTTTCTGCCAAAGTTCTGTCTAATTTTCCCAGTAATTTTTGTTGAATAGTGATTTCTTACACCAAAAGCTTGGATCTTTGGATTTATCAAACACTTGGTTACTCTGTCCATTTATGACTGTGTATTATGTTCCCAATTTATCCCACTGATCCATGACTCTTCTTTAGCCAGTAACTGGTAGTTTTGAGGATTACTGCTGTATAATACAATTTGAGATCTGGAACTGCTGGACCAACTTTCTTCATGTATTTTTTTCATTGATTCCCTTGATATCCTTGACCTTTGCTCTTCCAGATGAATTTTGTTATAACTTTTTCTATCTCTATAAAACAATTATTTAGTAGTTTGATTGGTATGGCACTGAATAAGTAAATTAATTTAGGCAGAATTGTCATTTTTATTATATTAGCTTGGACTTGAAGCAGGAAGAACTTGGTTTGACTCCTGCCTCCTGCACTTACTAGCTTACTTCACTCATCTCCAAACCTCAGTTTCCTCATTTGTAAAATGGGGATATGATTCTCCTACTTGTCTGTTTCTTTTCAGTCTCCTTTGTGTTTATGGATGGATCTGTCTATCAACTGATATATTATTTGTAAAGCTCTTTGTGACCTTAATGGCCCAAAACTTTAGAGCCCTGGGAGACCGGATGCCATCATTTTAAAGATGAAGATCCTGATAAATGTCTGGTCACTGGACCCAGATGGCTCAGGAGGAGAAGTGAGGCTGGTGACCTGCACAGCCCTCCCTCCCTCAAAACAAAGTCAAGTGCAAGTTGTGACTTCATTTCTGTGATATCATAGCCCTCTTCGAAAACGAAGGATGAACACAATCATGACTTTATCTTATGAGATGATGTTTGTAAAGTGCTTAATAGACTTCCTGACACATAGTAGTACTTAATAATGCTTGTTCCCTTTCCCCTACACCTGTGAGGTTGATTGTTGTCCCCTTCTACTGCCCCTGCTAGTGCCTTCTCCAATGAGATTACCTTCCATTTACTCTCCATACATCTTGTATGTACATAGTTGATTGCATGTTGTCTCCTCCATTAGACATCTCCTTCCTCGAGGACTGGGACCATGTTAGAACCTTTCTTTGGATCCAGGGTCTGCTACATAATAAGTGCGTAATAAATGCTTATTGACGGACTGGAAGCTGAATCCATTCAGGCTCATTCAATTTCTCGATTCAGTTATGACCTGTCAAAATAAGTTTGAGCCCCAACTGTCAAACTGCATTTTATTCTACGACCTGGTCAGTGTTCTCCCGTAGCATTTGACCTTGAGTATTGCCTTTAGTGTAGAAAACTCAGCAGCTGAGGAAAATCGCAGCTTTATCTAGTATGTGCCACATGGATTTTCTCATAGATTTTTCCAATGAAATCCCTGTGTTTCTGGTTCTTCTTTCTAAAGAATCTTGGGGCACCCCCAGGATTACCAGATCACACTTTGAGACCCATTGACCTGTGTTAATGAAGTCATAAGTTCAATTCTTTTCCCCTATGGCCAGACTAAAAAGATTAGAAGGTGACATTTGTTGGTATTTTTGTTAAAATTATATATTTGTGATTTTGGCAGTGTAAGACTCTCCATATACCATGCTGCTCCTCCTTAAGTACCCACTATGGGCATTAAGACCGTTTTCTAGATGAGGGATGTGAGACTTGGAGATTGGTGACTTGCCAGTGAATGCCTGAGGTGGGGGAATCTGACTCCAGTCTGTCCTGATTCCTAATATGAGGGCTATAATCACTCTACTGTTATATATCTATAATCACTATTATATTCACTCTACTGTTATATATCTATTATGTTCACTCTACTGTTATATATCTATGATCACTCTATTTTGTCTCACAAAGTTAACTTGTGCTAAAAAAAAAAATGAGTGTTTACAAGTGGCCTGGGTAGTTTCTTGAGGTCCCTTCTTACTGTGGCCAGAGGGAGCAAAGGTTCAATTTGTTTGCCAGCCTTAATTCTTAGAACTAAAATAACTTAGTATATAAAATTGCCTTGTATCTACTCCAGTACTGTGAGAAAAGGGCCCCAGCGTTTAGTATCATATCTGTCAAATAGTAGGTATTTGATAAATGCTTGTTGGGATGACTAAATCTTTCTGCCTGTTTGCACCCTGTTCAAGTATCTAATTCTTGGCTCTCAGCCTTTTGGACAACAAGTCAACCGAACTGTTGGGTGTATTTTGGATATGCACCAGGACTGGTGAGTCTGTGCAAGAGCATGCTGGGTAGTGGTGGCCTTTAGCAATCAACCTGCTTCTAATGTAGCTTGGAAAATATCAAGATTTACTTCCTCTCAAATTTCCAAGAATAAGGCGGTGATAATCACAAACCCTCCCCAAAGGCTCTGGATGTGGAGCTGGGGACACCTCCCTGAAGAAGGGCTTTCTTGCTCTCCTCTACTTGTGTTTTCAGACCAGTGTTATTCTGGCTACGTAATGGGGGAGATCTTTGGACAGTTTAAATTGTGTACCTGGGATATAGGCCTGCTACTCCTGGGACCATTCTGTGGGCACCATTGTGGAAGCCACACAGCTGATAGATGGGAGGAAACAAAGTGGGCACATAAATAGACCAGTGCCTTTCTATGTGGCTAAGAAGAGCCCTCCATATGGGACTTGTCAGAGAAATGTTCTCATACCAAAACATTTTTAGTTTGGGGAGAAAATGGTTGTCTTTTCTGCAAGTATCAAGAGAAATTTGTCCTTATATCAGGAAAATAGCTGGCTATTTATGGCAGATTTCATTTTTCAAGGTTTTCTATTTTTGAGTGCTGTCTTCATGGGTATAGTGTAGTTTGTAGGAGCATAGGGTCATAGTGTGGAAGTGGAAAGGGAATTTTGTGGCCTTCTCATTTTGCAGATGAGGAAACTGAGGCCCAAAGAAGTGAAATGTCTCAATTTTTTTGTTGATGATTACAAAATGTGTGATTTTAGGAACCTTAAAACAAATCTGGCTTCAAGAGCCAATGATAAAACAAATAGAAAATTATCTGAGGCTTAGAATAGAATAAGCCCAGACTAGAATGTGGCTTTGGTTCTCCCTTCCCCCCACTCCCCACTCTCAGCATTCACATTAGTTATAGAAAAACTGAGTTAGAAAGCTTGAGAAATTTTGGGAAATAGCAGGTGAAGTTGGTTAAGATTCCAAGGCTTTGACAGCTACGGGGTCAGACAAGGAAAGTGGAGCCGGTCCCTCCTTCTTGCTCTTGGCCCTGGGGGCCTTCTCTGGTCTGCTTTGTCTCAAGGGCACCAAGTTACTGTTTGATCTTGCCCAAAGACAACTTTAGACTCCTACATATAAACTTTTAGAAGTTTTTGGAAGCTCTCAACAGCCAGGTGTGGCAAGAGTCAGGAAGTGTTTTATGTTAGGAATTTTGGAGTATTGTTCTGAAGTGTCCAGGGGTGCCCTGCGTGGCCTTGAGAGGTCAGGACAGAAATTTGGAGGATTTCAATCAGTGCCAGAGATGAATGAAGCTGTAGCTGGAAGGCAGGAGCCGAGGGGAGGGCTGAGTCAGCCTCCGGGGGGACAGTCTCAGGAGCCTTCTCTTGGACCAGAAGTTCTTGAGGAACAGGTTTAGTTAACTGGCACTCTGGGCATGGAGTTTCCGGGAGTCAAAAATGATTGCCCCAAGAACGGGGCACACAAGGCATGGCCTGTATTTCGCTTCCTGCTGGAGGTTTCTCCGGTTGTTTGCAGGCTGATCTTTCTGCTAGAAACAGAAACTTAAGGGACCTGAGGAACATCGCTTCATGGTCAGATAATCACCATAGCAAAAATGAGGAGACTGCAGGAGAGATTCTTACTGGCTGCTCTTCCCGGGTGGATCTCTTCTCTCGGTCAACGCTTCTCTGATGGCTCCTGATGAGAGAAAAGGGGAGAGGTCTCAGCCCTCCCCCACCCCAAACTGTGAAAATGTGTTCTGTCCTGCCTCCCCATTTGGTTTTTGGGGATTAATCCAGAAGCTGACCTTGTGAGAGGCAGAGGGTGAGGAAGTCCAAACTGGAACGTAGGCTTGTGGGAGTCTAAGAGCAGACCAGGTCTGGAAGCCAGCCTCCCTTGGATTGCCTCAGGATCAAGCGTTGGCCTTTGGGACCCAGGCTGAGACAAAGAGCTATCAGCTGTGCTGCTGAGGAATATGAACTCAGCAGGACCGTTGCTGTACAGAAGTTGTGCTAAGTCTGCGTCCGCTCTCCTGAGACTAAGAGGGAATGGAGGCAAGTGCATTCCCAAGGCATTGTAGGAAAATGTTTGGACTTTTGTAGAGGCCAGCAGTGGAAGCTTGGAAGTAAATATCCCCTTTTTAAAAACTTTAAAAAAAGACTGTCTAGCCAGGTGAGAGGAAATAATCCAGAAAGAAAGGGGGGCCACCTGAGTCTTGTCTCACTAAGGAGGAATCTTCTAAGGCAGCAGCAGGCACTGAGAGCTTTGGATGATGCTGAGCCCCTCTTGGGGATGCAAAGGGACTTGCCTGTAAAATGTATCAGTTAATCCAGAAATGTTCTTGTCCTGTACTCAACAGGAGCACAGTGTGCATGGGCACACGCACACATGCATGTACACACACACATGCACGGACACACTTAGGCACCTACTTGCTGACCAATACTAATTTTTAAAGTGCTTCCCCATGCCAGGCTGGGCACTGAGGGTACAAAGACAAGGATGGAAGTTCCTTCCCTCAAAGAACTGACATTCTATCAGAGGAGACAACATGCACATATAGGGACAAAGACATGACAGTCTCCTCTATGTCCAGCTGGCATCCTGAGGCTCTTGTCTGAGAGCATTTCTGGGCTTTACCAGAGAGAAACAAAATTTTGTGTTCAGGTGAAAAAGACTCGTAAAGTTGAGGCTGGGCTTGTGGAAGAAGGACAGCAGGCCTGGGTCTCCTGGTCCTTCTTCCTCAGGGAGCTGGGTGTGAGTGCCCTGAGCTGATGTGGGAAAGTCCCTGGTGGTCCAGTCTCAGCTTGTGAGGATATGGGACTGAGGGGGGAGGGTCAGTTCAGGGTCCAAGGTCCAGTGCCAGAGCAGCTGATCGGAAGCCTGTGAGGGCTGGAAACAGATGGAGGGCATTTCCCACCTTCAGAGAAGCAGGCAGGAAAGCCGGGAGTGATGGGCTCTGAGAGACAACAGAAAAGTCCATCCAAGATCGAGAAGGAGGTCAAGAAATCGTGTGGAGACAGTAGAGTGTGGCAGAGCGGGATACGTGACGCTTTCCTTATCCACCACAAACACCAAGACTTAGCACATCTTTCCTCCTGTTTCTCCCTTGAAGTCTGTTTCCTCCTTATTGCTCAAGGCTAGAACAGCTCTTTCCCCTCTTTCCTCTGCCTTTTAGAGAATGAGATCCCAGATGATAGAGTGGATACTGATAAAGGCATGGAATTGTCAAGACTCTTTACACTTATCCCATATCCACCTCAGGACAGTTTTATGAGACAGGCAGAGATGTTCCCATTTTACAGATGAAGAAATTGAGCCTTGGAGGGGATAGAGATTTGTCCACAGTCACACAGCTTGTAGTGTGTCTGACGTAGGATGGGCAGCAGGGGTGGGGGCAGTGACTCCATGTCCAAACTGTTCATAGTAAGCTCTCCTCTCCTGGAAGTATGCAAGTTGAAGACTGGATGGCCATCTTGCAGGAATATTTGGTCTACTTGCCCATTGGTCTGTATGTAAGAGTCACTGCCTACTGCAGAGTGACTTGGTTTGAAAATGTAATGTTTATGCTTTATTGTATCTTTATTTATTTTGCTAAATATTTCCCAATTACATTTTAACTGACTTCAGCCTGTCCTAGGGTCTCGTGTTTGATTCCTGGGAAAGAAGAGAGACTGTAGGCAGTGATTTCAGTTGGGGGTTCCCACCAGAGTGAAGTGAGTGATAAGGGGAGTGGTGGGGATGGACAGGCAGGGGTGAGACACAGCAATGTGAGAAACAGAGGAAGGATCACTAGGCCTTGGCCATGGATCAGTCAAAGATGACCCCTCACTTTTCAGCCTGGGGGCTGGGAGGATGTGGGTGCCAGGGTTCAGTGTAGGGGAGTCTTTGCTTTGGGCTCTTTCTTGAGGCCAGCGTTTGTCTGGCAGCTTGGTGGTCCTGGGGATCTCCGAGTCAGGACTGTTCACTTTTCTTTCCTGAATGTTTCCCCAGGGCTCACGACTTCTCAGGGGTGATAAGTTCTGGCTCATTTCTCTCCCAAGGTGGGTAGGAGGAGAGCCAGGCTGGGGAGCGTTGGTGCATTCCAGGAAGCCACTTTCCTCTTCAGCCTTCCCTTTTAAAGGGTGGAGGCAAGTCTATACAAGACTAGACTCTTCATATCGAGAAGCAGGATGGAACCCCAGGCTCCTCATTTCCTGACCCTGGTGGAGATTCTCCTTCCAGCGGCACTGGAGGGCTGGGGTCCACAGGTGTTCCACGTTGGATCTGTGTCTAGGGAGCAAGAAGCCGCAAACATGGGCCTCCTGAGCAGGTGCGAGAGGGTGGGGGTAGGGATCACTGAAAACAGGAGTGCTTTTGTTTCTGAACAGAAAGTAGAGGGGCTCGAGAAAGCAGGCTTGGAGGCCCGTGGGGAGCTGCACTGGGCAAGTGATTAAGAAATCAAAGGAAAAGCAATCACCTAGGATGAATTATGAGTGACAGGTGTTCCTCGGGTCCTCAACGCACCGTTGTGTGCATCCAGGGACAGCACCTAATGGATGACCAAGAGTCCAGAAGCCCTAGAGCCAAGAATATCTTAGATCTCTGAGTCATCTACTCCAACCCTTTCATTTTTTACAGGGAGGGAAATTGAGGCCAGAGAGTTAAGCCACTTTTTGTGATCACATCAAGAAGGGATTTGTGAGTCTGAGAACCTGCTCAAGGTCACCCCAGCTAGCAAGGGGGTGAATTTGTGAGTCAGAGCAAAAGCTCTGAGAGTCTGGGACCTGCTCAAGGTCACCCCAGCTAGCAAGGGGGTGAACTGGGAATTTGAATTCAGACCTTCTGACTTCAAATCCTATGTTCTTCCCATTCCTTCATACTGTGTCTCATGTATGGGAATCATTCTCAGTCCCTGGCTTATCAGGGCTCTTTTCTGGGATAAGAGAGGCAGCCAAGAAGGCTTGGAGGCACATGTGGCTTTGTAGGTCCCAGGCTCTCAGAGCTTTTGCAGAGAGATGACTTTCAGAGCTACTGGGTCTGAACAATTCCACCCCATATAGCCAGCCTGGCAGCAATGCCCTCTGAATTCTACCAGCAGACCAGAAAGGTCCTCTGCCAGTCTGGTGGGCAGATGCCTTCCCCAGGGTCCCTGTTCAAAGTCAGTGTGTCCCGGTAGAACCTCCTCGAGGTTATACCCAGCAGGCAGAGTCGTCCAGAGCCCAGGGGTCCACACAGCCATGATGGGTCATAAAGGAAGACTTAGTGGAAGGTGGATGATAACGATAATGTTAGTAATAGCAGTAATGGTGTTGAACATTTCCATGGGATGCAAGGCTTATGAGAATCAACATTTCTATTGAGCTCAAGATTTATAACAGTAATAATGAGCTTTTCTCTAGGGCTCAAGGTTTACCAATGCTTTCCTCTCAATGACTCCATAAAGTGAGTGTTAATTCCATTGTATAGATGGGAAAATTGAGGTTTAAGGGGGTCAAAGAAGTTGACCCAGGTCACACTAGCAGCTGGAATCCACCTCTGGGCTCTCCTGATTCTCCCTTCAGTATCACTTCCAGCTCCCTGTCGCATCTCTGCATTAGCTCAGGATGGAGCAGGATTTGGCCCAGCAGAAATGAATTCTCTCCCCCTTGGAGAGGTCTGCGTTCCTGGGGCTAACGGCAGATAGGTGGTAATGAAGGAGCCATGAAGGAAGGGTCTGCCTGTCACTCAGCAAGACTGTCCCAACATCTGATTTGCAGGAAGGAGAAGGGGCCATGCCTTCTGCTGCCCCCAGGTCTCCCAGGCTCCTCTCCATCCCCCCAGCCCATTCTCAGACTTTCAGCATTAGAAGGAACCTCAGAGACTGGCCCTTCCAGCCCAGAAGCCCTTTTCTGCCCACATCTTCCAGAAGGAGATTGAAGGGAGGAGGGACAGGGAATTAGGAGGCAGCTGCAGGAGCCCAGATGTGAGATAAAGGGGGCCTGGACTCTGGCAGCGGCAAGAGGAATGGACAGGAAGGGGAAAGATGTCAGAAAGAGAACTGTGAAACTTGGTCACTGACTGGTAATTCCCAGGAGAGATGCAAGTCCCAGAAGGCATGAGCTCCTAAACCTGGGTGGCTGAGCCCTTTCTCAGAAACTCAAAGGACCTGGGTTCCAATTCTGCTTTTGACCAGTGCAGACTTGGGGCAGGTGCTTCACTTGCCTAGTTTCCTCATCTGTTAACGATGGGGCTGGGCTATGACCTCTTCATCCCTCTCCAGCCTTACACTGAGATCTATAAGACCTCCCTGGGTCTTAGTTTCCTCTTCCCATCAATCAGTCAACATTTATTAAATACCTACTATGTGCTAACCACTGTGCCAAGTATTAGGTATTAAAAAAAGAGACAAAAGGCAGTCCTTTCTGTCAGGGAGCTCATGATCTAATGGTGGAGACAACATGAAAACAAATGTATAGAAAGCAAGCAATATGCCAAATCATTAGGAATAAATAAGGGAGAGAAGAGGCTACAATTAAGAGGGGTTGGGAAAGGCTTCCTGTAGAAGGTGGGTAGCTGAGGATGCCAGTGGTCAGAGCAGAGGAGGAAGAGGGTTCCAGGCATGGGAGGTGGTCAGAGGGAATGCCATGGAGTAAAGTGTGGGAAGACTGGAAAGGTAGGGGGCAATAGGTTATGAAGGACTTCACGTGCTAAGCAGACCACTTTGTCTTTGATCCTGGAGTGATAGGGAGCCCCAGGAGTTTATTGAGGAGGGGAGTAACGTGATCAGACTGGCACTTGAAGAAAATCACTTTAGTGGTTGAACTGAGGATGGTTTGGAGTAGGGCAGGACTGAGACCCTGAGTAGGTTACTACTGTCATAGTCCAGGGATGAGGGCGCTCAACAGAGGGACAGTGTGAGAGAAAAGAAGAGGGCCAGTTTGAGAGATGTAGCAAAGTTGACATAAGTGGGCTGTGGCAATAGCTTGGATATGGGGGAAAGGGCGTGAAAAGGAATGAGGAGTCCAACAGGACTGCCAGGTCGGAGCCTGAGGACTGGGAGGATAGTAGTGTCCTCTACAGTAATAGAGAAGGTGGGAGGAAGGAGGGTTTAGGGAAGGATAATGAGTTGTGTTTGGGAGTTTCCAATGTCCACCGGACATCCTGTTCAATTTTGGGAGATGCAAGATTGGAGGTGACTGAGAGGTTGGGGCAGGATAGGTAGAGTTGAGAATCATTAGTATAGATGCTAATTAAATCCCTGGAAACTGATGAGACGACCAAGTGAAACAGCCTAGAGGGAGAGGAGCAGAGGAAGCAGGACAGAGCCCTGAGGGACATCTATGGTTAGGTGTGATCTGGAGAAGGATCCAGCAAAGGAGACGGAGAAGGAGCCATCAGAGAGGGAGGAGGAGGACCAAGAAAAAGGGATGTCCCAAAAACCTGGGGAGAAGAGAATACCAAGGCGGAGAGAGTGGGCAGCAGTGTCCAAGACTTCAGAGAAGACTAAGGAAAGGAGGATTTAGAAAAGGCCATTGGATTCGACAACTAAGAGACCACAACGAAGAGGTCATATGTGAAATTAGGGTTTGGACCAGACCACATGATCTCTTAGACTGAAATCTTTGATCCTCCAACCCGGTGTGGGTCAAGTCGTTTCACTTTGTTGAGCTGTTTCGTCATGTGTGAAATGAAGAGACTGGACTATATGATCTCTGGGTCCTTTCACATTGAGATTCAGAGTTCTCTGAAACTTTAATCCTCTGAGTGCCTTTGAGCAAATTACTTCTGCTCCAGGACCAGCGTTTCCTTATCTCTAAAAGGCAAGAGTTGGACTTGGTGGCTCCTAAAGTTCCTACCACTCTAGACCTCTGATCCCATCAATCTCCAATGAGTGGAAAGTGGTTTGGCATGGTGATCTCAGGGAGTCTTCTCCCATGTTTTTGACAACTGAAGGAGAAAATGGCAAATGCTTTTGGCATGTGGGTGCTTGCCATGGGTCAGGCTCAGGGCTAGCCCAGAGTTGTGTGATGTGAATCCATTACCTGTGAAACTGACTCAGCGAAGGCAGTTTGAAGAAATGCTCATTGAAGTGGTTGTGGGCCCCAGAGCACTGGTAAGGTGTCATAGACTAAGAGCCAGTGTAGACGATATTGTGGATTTACAGATTGTAGGCAGAGGGAGGGAGGGAGATCCCTCTGGTGTAGTGCAAAGATCTCTCATTGGATTTGGATGCAGGCACCCAAGTTCAAATCCTGATCCTTCCATGTACTACCTGTGTGACTTTGGGCAAGTCAATTACCTTTTTGGAACTTGGTTTCATCATCTGCAAAACAAAGGTTCTTTCCAATTTTAGCCTATGACTCTCCTGTCTGACTGTGCATGATCTCCTCTCCCAGTCCTTCTTAATTCTAATGCCTTCCCTCTGCTATTTTCCACTTGTCCTATACATTAGCTGGTTTGGACATACTGGTTTTGTCTGTCGTCTCCTCCATTAGAATGTAAGGTTCTTGAGGCTAAGAACTGTCTTTGCTTCTTTTTGTATCCCTGGTTCTTAACACAGTGCCTAGTAGTGCCATAGTAGATGCTTAATAAATAAGACTGAAGACTGACTCTTCTGGGGAGAAGATGATGGCAGCTGGCTGTGTCCAAGATGTGCCCAAGTGGCCATTGCTACCAACGAACTTTTTATAGCTAATGCTGAGTTGACTATATGCTAGGGGTGATGAAATTGTTAGGAATTCAGGTTGCTTGAAAGTCAGTTAAACCATTGTCCTTCCCTTCTCTTCTCCTCAAAACCCCAGCTTATTTAACTTCATGTGACATTGGCCTCAGGACACTTCTCAAAGGCAATGAAACCTTTGTTTGAGCTGTAGAGGGGATGCAGTTAAACAAACCACTCCCAACCATTCTGCAGTAAGCTATTTGCCACAAATAGCCCTGGTCTCACAGCTGTTTGAGGGAAGGAAACTTTAAAGCCTTGTACAAGTGGGTGAAATAGGAGTACTGTCTTTGGCCTCTGGTCAGAGGACCTGGGTTCAAGTTCCATCTCTTGCACCTTCTGTGTATCAATCCTTGGTTAACTCACATAACCTGACCTCAGTTTCGTTAATTGATAGAGCTGGACTCAGTGGCTTCTCAAGTCCCTACCGGATCCAAATTTGAGATCCACTAATCATTGTCAGAAGCAGGGTGGGTTTTAGTGGACATAACTACTGGACTTCATTTGTTTTAGAAACCTTTGAGGTTATGTGAGTTCCCCGTGTCATATAGCTAGTAGTAAAACTGGACTTAAAGGTCAAAAGAACCAGATTTGAGTTCAGGCTCTGACATTTAATAGCTGTGGCAAGGCACATCTATTCTCAATCTCTCTTTCTCCTATAAAATGGGAAAAGCAAAAGTCCTCCATGTCTCTCAGATTTATTGTGAGGAAAATCTCTGTAAACCTATTGAAATAGGAGTCTGCCACACATGAGGAATTTCAATGCAGAGACCTGCCAAGGGAAGGCTGGTGATCATTGGGAGTTTTAAATGGTACCATAATTTCAGGAAAATCATGGGTGGTGTTGATGTTTTCCAACAATGAAAGGCTGTGCCTGAATTTTCTTTTTACTTGCAATTCTGAAAGAGATACAAAATTATAGATTCATATTCAATATGGACCATACTTTTATAATCATTAAAAGACAAACAACTTCATGGGTGTTTACAATGTGTATGGAATCCTTTAGAACATGTTTCTAAATGCATTGTAATTGAAAGGAAGGAGGGCAGAGATTTGAATTAAAGTCCGAACTTCATGTGGCCAGTCTGTCATCTGTGAGCATCATTACCTTCTGTGCTATTCACCAAATATAATCATATCAAGCTCATTATCGTGGGGGAGTCTTTAGAGAGTTTCTCTCCTCCTAAAACCGTAATTCTGTGACCATGATGAGATAATTATCGCAATTTTCAAGAATTCTGTGTAGAGCAGGGTTCCTTAACAGTTTTGGGGTCATAATCCCCTTTGGCAGGCTGTTGAATCCCACTGGCTCCTTCTCAGAATCAGGGCAGGAAATGATGTGTTTCAGTTAAATGCTAGTGAAAAGAAAGATGTTTTTTTCACTCAAGTCCTTAGACCCCTGAAATCTTTCAATGGATTCTAAGTGAAGAACCCCTAATTTAGAGAGAAAGCCCTGTAAGAGAATCAACAGGTTGCATGAAGTGGGCCCCAACTCTGGTTTGTGGCAGGTTGGGTGTGGATCACCCAGGAGTTTAGAGCAAATTCATGGGAAAAGAACAAGGAACTGGACACAGAAGTTATTGGTTTAAAATACCCTGGTTCTTCTGATGGATCATGTCAAAATTTAACAATGGCCCCAGAGAAGTGTTGAGATGAGGGCAATGGGCTGCTAAAAGGAGAAATCACATTAAAAAGATAAGAAGACAGAAGGGGAAAGTTGAAAGAAGATCCCTCATCCCTGCTGGCTCTGATATTTAAATATAAAGGGTGACCATGAGGGAAGTGGGTCTTCATGTTACTGGAGTGGCTGGAGGTTAATGTTCATACCCTATCCCTGTGTGACCGAGGGTATTTCCACCAGCCTAAGTACCAGTTTCTGCAGGAGCCGGGAGACAGACAACAGACCCACCTTATTTCATCATGTCAAAGCCAGCCTTATTCTATTGTGATTGATACCATTTGGCTCAGGGCATATCTAGGGCTGCTATCTAGTCAGTATAGCCATATCTCCCTGCTTTATTTACTCGCCTTACAAAACTTTGGAGATCTCCCCTCAATCAGGCGACCATGGTGAAATTGGATTGTGTAAAGTGTAACCCTAGTGTTGGTTTATCCAGGTTGACTCAGGCAGGACCTAGAAAAAGAGGCAAAAGATACCATTTGCTATCTTCAGTGAAAGA
Organism: Bettongia penicillata ogilbyi; assembly: GCA_023548195.1. Lineage (NCBI taxonomy): Eukaryota > Metazoa > Chordata > Mammalia > Diprotodontia > Potoroidae > Bettongia > Bettongia penicillata. The sequence goes on from JAJHZJ010000453.1 coordinate 8,771,815, forward strand.
GTTCCTATGTTGTGTTCACATCCTCTCTCCCATGCTCACTGATGTTCTCTGAAGTGTGGACTTTTCAGTGGGTGTTCCAGAAATTAAGGATTAATCAAGAGGGTGGTTGTGACTCATTGCACATCTGATGCATTGCTAGAGGTACCTGACTCTTCACTGAGGGAAAAAATATTCAATTCTCATAAAGGGATTTGTCCTCACCTTGCTGTTGATTTGTGGCAGTAAAATTCTGATTTTTTTAAATTGTGCAATTAGTGAGAAAATAGAGGCTGCCGTTGTGCAATGGATAGAGACCTAATGGTCTAGAGTCAGGAAGACCTGAGTTCAAATGTGGCCTCAGCATTTACTAGCTGTGTGACCCTGGGCAAGTCACTAAACTTCTGTTTGCCTCAGTTTCCTGAACTGTGAAATGGAGATAATAGCACTTTCTCATATGTGGATCAAAGGATATACTATTTTTAGTGGCTAGGCACCATATAAATGCTTACTCCCTCCTCTTCCCAAACAGCACAAGCAGCCATATAGAATCAGGAGGCAAATAAAAATCCCAGCGAATGGACAGGAGAGCAACATTTTGGGGAATGGAGAGGACTATTCTACCATAAGAAATCACCATCATCATCGGAGCCTGTTGGCCATTGGCTCCCTACGGATCCTGTCAGCTCTTCAGAGTGAATAGCTCTGAGATTCCAAAAGACAGAACCTACGTGTGAGAGTCGGGGAGCAGGAAGTATGCCAGAGTCGTGGGACTGGAAGGAACCTGCAGGGCCATCTCATCCAAGCCATAGCAGAATGAGAACTCCTTTTATGTCTCCCCCAATTATTGCCAACAATTGCTCATCCAGCCTTTGTCTGAAGTCTTTCAGGGAAGGGAGACCTTTTAGTTCCTTGGGAAGCCCATTCCACCCGGGGATACCTCTCATTTTTAGTGAGTTTTCCCTTATACTGAGTGTGAATTGTGCTCTTTGTAATGTCCACCCTCTGTTCTCATTCTGCTTGTCCTCAGGCAGAACTCAGCCCAGTCCTCCCACATTAGCACCTCTCTATCCTTGAAGCAGCTAGCAAGTACTCCCTAAGTCTTTCCTCCAGGTGAAACATCTCTGGTTCCTTCCACCCATTCTTATATGTCATGGACTCTGAGATTGCTTCCCATTTGCACTGTCCATATCATGTATATGCATGGTGCTTACACAACTTACTGCCTTTCTTTTTATATCAGGTGCTTAGCAGAGGGTCTGGCACATAGTAGGTCTTTAAGTTTTGTTGGGGTTATTGATGATGATGATGGACTCAAGGCCCTCACCATCCAGTATTGCCTCCCCTCTACATTCTCCATCTTATTAACATCCTTCCTAAAGCATGGCGCTCAAAATTGAACAGAATACTCTAGCTGTGGCCTGGTAAGGGCAGAGTGCCAAGGGGCTATCACCTCTCTTGTTACTAGACCCGATGTCTCTCTTAATTCAGGCTGAGATGCCAGTGAATATTTGGGCAGTTTTGTCACATTCTTACCTCATGTGATGTGGTCAGTCCACTGTTGATCAGACAACTGGATGTCCGGTCAAACCTCCCCTGTCACATGTTTGCAAAGCTGATGTGAACTCAAAGGTAATATTTTTCATTTTTCTTCTATCAAAGGTGTTTTGTCTCCCCAGTGTAAGCTCAGCCTGTTGCAACTGTTGTCAGTCATCTAATACATTAGTTCTCCCTCCCAGCTTAGGGTCCCTTGCAAATGTGGTAACCTTGCCATCCATGCGTTTGTACAAGGATATTTAATTAGCCCAGGGACAAATGATGTATTGAGGGAGAGGTCGATATGATGAGTGCTTCAAGAGTGAGGAGAAGGGAAATATTCCTGTGGTTGGACTAACACTGGATGTGAAGGATAACTGTAATTCAGAGTCATTGAAGAGAGCAAGAAAGGCTCTTGGAGCTGAGATGGCATGGGGGTTAGGGAAGGAGGGGCAGCAGCTGGAATAGAAGGCTCATGGGTTAAGGTGGCAGAGCAGGACCCACGTTATGGAGTTAGGTAGGACCCAGATCACAGAATACCTTGATCACTGGACTGAATCCTAGATTGTAGGGAATCCTCAGGATTGGATTTTAAAGGTAGATTTTTCAGATCATGAGTATAGCTGTGTTAGGGTGGATGTCTGTGTTCTGATAAGCCAGCTGGAGGTGGGGAGGTCACCTGCTTCTAGAATTCAGGGTGCTCTTCTTGGCTGAAGAAGGCAAGGATGGGTGGAAGGTACAGAGGGACACCTGGAAATTTGATGTGAACCATGAGTGCTATCCAAGAGAGGGCTGAGGTGCCTGCATAGGGGGTGTTTTCTCCCTTCTCCAAGGTCTTGATGTAGAAACTGATGACCCTTTGCTAGGGCAGGTAGAGAAGATGTGGCTGTTTATGTAGAGAGATGTGCTAGAGGCTGTCAGCTCAGTATCATGGGCATCATGGTGGGAATCCCACCTCTGACACATGAGAGCTATGAGATCCTGGGCAGGTCATGCAACCACTTGGAGTCATTGTTTCTTCATCTATAAAATGGACATAAGAGCATCCATTCATATGTTAGGTGCTTTGCAAACTTCAGGTCATGCTTACAAGGTGAACTGTTATTCTGAGCATCTCTGGCCATTTTGCAAGCCTGATTCCGTGAATGATCTAGGTCTGAAGTGAGAGCTGGTTGGATCAGGGACCTCTGGGTGGGAATATACAGACAGGGACTGAGGCAAAGAAATCAACAGGCATGCATGTGTGCACACACACATGCAATTTGGCTTTTGACCTTTTATTACCTGTGCCCATCATGTTAAATTGCCAGGATGTCCATGACTGTGGTGCTATCCATGATTGCAGAGACTTTTGGTTCAGTGCCTACTGAGGCATTAGAAAAAGCACTAGCAGTGGCAGGGCTGTGGAGGATCCAGGTGGTATAAACTCATTTTCTGGGAAGTGAAACCGATGTGCCTTCTCTTCTCTCCTACAATTTGTCCTTTACTTTGGGTACAAAGATGGCTCTTCTAACCTCTTTTTTTTTTCATTTTAAATATAGGCTCTGGAAAGAAGAATTTCAAATCCATACCTAGAACATACTGCTTCCCAGGTATGATTATACTGTATCTTCATTCTTTTGTCATAACATTTATTCACTAAGGAAAGACATTATTATCATTGGAATTATGAGTTCATTAAAGACATTTCCACTGATAGCATAGGTTATCATTATGTTCTTTCCTGTCTCTCCTTTCCCATCCCTTCCTCCATCCCTTCCTATTTTCTTCCTTCCCTCCCTCTGTCATTTCTTGCCTATTTCTTATTTTTTAAAACTATAAGTAGAATAGGGGTATAGCTTCATATATATCAGCAATGCTGGAAGATTTGAACATATTTTCCTGAGTTAGTCACAATTTTACTTCCCAACACTTCAGTATGCGTGAGTCTGTGGTTTGGACCAGTCTGGTTACTCAAGGCTTACACAATGAAAACAGTTTTCCTTTTACTATGAACTAAACAGTAATTAATAGACATAAATATCTCATTATATGAAGAACCAAAAAGAGGAGTAATTATATATGAAGATGTTAATTTCTTTTATATTTGTTTGTGTTTTTAATAACATCAGCGAGAACAGTAATAGCCAGCATTTATTTAGCATCTTCAGGTTCACAAAGCATTTTGCAAACACCATCTCCTCAAGTCCTCGCAGCAGCCCTGGGAAGGAGATGCTGCTGTTATCCCTAGATTGCAGCCTCCTGCCCTTGCCTTTCCACCATTCCCCAGTAACCCTGGGTCTTTATAACCCAGGTAGAGTCAGGCAAACCAAAGGAACTCATTGGAGGTGTCTGAAAGCTTCTGTCTCCCTTGGCACCTTCAGGCTCTCCCCTCTGCCAGACATGGCCTTCACAAGTCACCATTGGTCAAGCACTTCCCAGGATGGCCTTTCAAAGTCATTTCCTTTGTGGATGGCATTCTCCTCATTTCTCTTTGTGAGGGCCTCTTTGAGAGTTGCTGTGCCCAAAAGTCTACCCCGCTTTGGTTGCCATAGTGATGATCCTCTTCAGACTTTCCTCAGCTGCTCCTTAGATGATGACTGTCCATCCTTAGGACTGGTGGCAGACCTTCCCAAGCTTGTGCTCTGCTGGGATAGCCTCCAAGAATTTAGGGTCACCTCCACGCCATGATCAAGCGCATGTATGTGCATGAATGTGCATACACACATGTGTGTCTATCAATATCTATACACATGCATATTTACATATATGTATATATTTGTATGTGTGTGTTGGATGTCCCAAAACCTTTATTACAGGTTTAAGCTGCTAAAGCTTAAATCTTTGTCTTCGTTTCTTTCTGTCTCTATCGCTGTTTCTCTCTGTCTCTTTTTCCCTGCCTTCCTCTTTCCCTCCCTCCCTTTCAGGCACACACACACACACACACACACACACACACACACACCTATATCAATGAAATCAGAGGAAAATCCCTATCCATAGGAATGAGACCTATGACTTCCTGCATATAGAGAGCTCTCAGATGAGAAAGTTCCTGCTGCTAATGCAGACCAGCACCACCCTGTACCCTAAAGTCTGGGAAGGTTGTTCAGAGTACTCTGATGTTAAGTGACTTGCCCAGGGTCACAAAGCCAGGATACACCAAAGGCAGGCCTTAGACTTGGGTCATTTTGGTTTGGAGAGGGGACCTGGCTTTTTCATCACCACCAGTGATGGCTGCTAAGCAGCTGCCCCGAGGCAGAAAGACTCAGGAGCCCTGGAAGAGGCAGCATCTCAGATCCCAGATTCTTCAGGCTCCCAGTCCCCAAATCCAGACATCATCTCAGGAAGCAGCTCCTGTGTAGAAAAGGCTAGCCATGTCTGCTGCCAGATCCAGGACAGACAAGTTAACATAGCAGTCAGGCACTCTGAGGGAGGATGAGGAGGCAGCATTTACCAGGAAGGTCTCAGTCTCTGGGGGGACAGCCCGGGACCCTGCCCCCAAGAGTAGAAGGAATCAGCTTGCTTCCAGCCCAGTTTCTTTGGGAAGCAGCCCCTCTGGAGGCATAGCCTGAGAACTACTCTTGCAGGTCCTATAGCCACAGCTTCTGAAGACCCAGGAAGTAATGATCTTGCCACCAGTCCTTGATCTATCAAATGGTTCCACATCAAAAACCGATATGGTTTTATCAGCAGAAATGACATTTAAGAGCAAATGCTAACAGGTGCTTTGTGGCTGCCCGCTAAGGACTATGGGACCATCCATGTGACTTGCAGCTGAAACCTTCTGTGTGTTGTTTCTCAGTAGAATGGAGGCCCCTGGGGAGCAGGACTGGCTTGCTTTGCATGTATAACTGCTTAATAAATGCTTCATCCATTCATTTATACTCTCCCATCTCTGGTCCTTACTTATCCCCTGCCTTCCTCTCTTTCTCCTTTCCCTCTTCATTCCTGTCCCCTCCTCTCTCTCTATCCCTTTCTGACTCTCTCCTATTTCCTCTCCTTTCTAGCCTCTTTATCTGTTTAAACCTATGCTTTCATTGGTCTAAAGAGCTTCCAGTGTGGAAAGTCTCTCTGTCAATGTAGATCCTCATTGTCCTATAAGGTCCCATCAGCCTTTATGCTCTCCTCTGATTGGAGGGCAGAGAGGAGAGCTCCTCCCCAAACCTCCCTTTGAGGAAGGAATTCAGCCCAGTGTCTCTTCATTTCCCTCCCAGGTCCCTGCCTTTGAATGTCTCCATCATGGCTCCTTTTGGCCCCCTTCCCAACCATTTCCTGTCCCATTACATCGTAAGCTTCTTGAGGGCAGAGATGGTCTTTTCCGCCCCATATTTGTACCCCCAGCACTTAGTAAGGTTCCTGGTACAAAGCAGGCACTTAATAAATGTTTACTGCCTGTCTGACTAAGTGATCTGCACCTGGTATGCAGATCAGTCTCTGCATGTACTGCCCTGGGCACTGAGGGCTAAGTCATTTGCCCAGGGCCCTATAGCGAGTATATGCCAAAGGCAAGATTTGAACTCAGTTCTGACCCTAACACCAATCCTCTGTCATTACCCCACCAGAAGCATCAAATTATCAGAGAGAGAAGAAACACCTGGCATTTGTTTTGAGTATTGACATGCCCTTCTGGTGGAGAGCAGAGAAGTCTGGAATCCTTATTTTACAAACCTTCTCTCAGGCTGTGCTTTGCTGAGACTTGACCACATTGGCAATGGTTACATTTAATTTTGACGGCACCAGGTTTTCCATCTGGGGGAAGGATCTTGTGCTCATTTGTCGGAAATGCTGTTTTCCTGTTTGTATGGGGATGGAAGGCTGAGTTCACTGAGGCCCCAGCTTCTCTTGAAATCCCTTTCAGTAACGGGGCAGTGGGCCACCACAGGCAGGAGTTGCCTGCTTGTCCCAAACAGAAATGGGAGCAGGGATGGTAGGGGGAGACCTACTTCTCAAGGACCTCAGGCCATGGCAGAGGTTTCTTGGAGCTCTGCTTTCCAAGGCAGTAATAGTAGTAACCTACATTTAAATACGTTGCAATGCATTTTAAAACAATAATTTTAGCTAGTATTTATATTATACTTCCTAAATATTATCCCATTTCATCCTCATGACAATCATCCCAGATGAGGAGGAAACTGAGGGAGACAGAGATTAGGATCTTAGGATCCCACATTTAGTAAGTATCCAAAGCTGGATTTGAACTCAGGTCTTTCTATCTTCAGGTCTAGCCTCTATCCACTGTGCCACCTAGTTGCCCATTTGAGCCTCACAGAAGCCCTGTGATGAAAGAAGGCAGTAAACATTTAGTAAGTGCTTACTCTGTGCCAGGCACTGTGAGGTAAACTCAACAGTGGAACTATTCTCATTTTACAGATTAGGAAACTGAGGCTCAGAAAGGTCTTATGACTTGTCTTTGGGCACACAGTAAGCAGCAGAGCTGGGATTTGGACCAAGGTCTTTCTGGTTCCGAGTCCCATGAGCTGTCTCCTCTACCACATACCCTTCTTACTGGTTCAGGAAGGTTGGGGGTGTAGGGTGAAAACTGACACTAAGCAGTCAGTCCATATGTGTTTGCTTTACAAAGTGATGATGCCTTGGGACTAGGAGCAGTGCCAAGTTTTCCATGTGTGGCTCATAGCTCTGTCTCCTTCTTGTCTTGTGACATCTCTCCTGACTCTTCCAGACTCTCACTAGAATGGATGGGTACACTGGAACATGGAGGAAGGCTTCATTTTTAGCTCTGTTTAGGAGGTGATAATGAGATACTCTCCAAGTCTCCCCAGAATGATGTTCGACTTGTTCCCTGTCAGATCTAAATCAATCCCTTTTATGTTCCTTTTTTGCTTTGGATGGATGGTAGAAACAATTACGGAGCAGGATGAGAAGCAATACCAGGAGACAAGCCAGGAAAATGATAGGCCTGCTGTTTCTATTATAAGACAAAACCCATCGATGTGTGTGCCTGAGAGAGAAGACATGGTGCAGGTGACGGGGCTCACAGACCTAAGTGCTTTGGGATCAGCTCTGTGATTTGGAAGGAGGCTGTCGTGGGGTGGGCTGGAAGTGCCCTTAGATGCCATTACCATTACCCCCAAGTCAGCCTTAGAGCACCACTGGGAGACAAGAAAGTGAAGGTCATTTTTGTCTCAGGTGACACTATCCTACCTCACCAGGATCAGCCTCACAGAGCCTCTGACGCTAGTGGAAAAAAAAGTCTGGCAGGTCCTAGGGCTGTAGGGTCATAGAGAAAAGACTGGAAAGGGCCTTAGGAGTCACCAGGTCTGACCCCTTCATTTGACAGAAGAGGAAACTGAGGCCCAGGGTCCTACAGCTCAGAAGGGACTCAGGCAGGATTTAAAGCTGGGTCTTCCTGACTCCAAGTCCAAAGCTCTAAGCTGTCACATCATGCTGTTGGAAAGGCTTCAAGTAGGGGCCAGTAATAGGCAAGTACGTGCCGCCAAAAAACATTACTCTATATATTTTGCATGGAAGTTGTGGTTGGATCATTCAGCCATGTCTGACTCTTTGTGACCCTATTTGGGGCTTTCTTGGCAAAGATCCTGGAGTGGTTTGCTATTTCCTTTTCCAGCTCATTGTACAGATGAGGAAACCGAGGCAAACAGGCTACAAAGCTCCTGACCACTTTCAGAGATGCAAAGATACAAAATAGGAACACTCCTACACTGGGAGGAGGCATTTGCCTGTCCCTGAATTTTCTGTATCAATGAAATGGCAATTCTGTTCCTTATCCTGATAATTATATATTCACTTCTCTGTGCTCCTTATTTTCTCCTCATAGAATACCAGCTCTTTGAGAGCAGGGAATGTTTGGTTTCTGGATTTGTATCTCCAGTGTCTAGCATACAGTGGGTGCTCTATAAATGCTTGTTGAATTGAACTGAATTGCCATGCTAAGTTCAGAGAGCTCATCACCAAAATGTTGGTCCTAGAATCTGAAGGGGGTTTGAATGTTTTTAGCAACAGTGATTCATAACGACAGTCTGTCTTCTTCTTTAGAGAAAGCTGGAGGTTCAGTAAGTACTGGGTCTGGACTCAGGAAGACCTGACTTCAGATCCAGCCTTCAGGTACTTCCTAGCCTAGTGGTGATTGCCTGACAAAATGGCTCCACTAGAGAAGAAATGACAAACCATCCCAGAATCTTTGCCAGGAAAACCTCAAATGGGTTCATGAAGGGTCAGTGACCTCTGAGACAATTCAGCAAGAACAACAGAATGATCTTCCTTGCCATTCCTTAATCCCTTGTGACATTTGTAAAAAGATGTCAGTTCTAAAAATCACTAACTTCCTAGGATGTCTGTCCTTTCATCCCCAGAGAGATTTCCTTTATAACAAAGAATATAAAAGAGAAAAAAACAGTTCATTAAAAATTAACCAGTGCATCAACAAAATCCAGCCTTCTATGTCATGACCCATGCTCATAGCCCCCACCTCAGCAAAGAAGGGAACAAGGTTCTTAATTGACAGCAATAACAAAAATCGTACCTACCCAAGGGAGCGAAAGTGTGGGTGGCTGCATCAACACGGATCTCTCAGAGGTTGCGATCAGAGACCTTCAAACACAGCCTGTTTTAACAATGGAGGACTTGGCCAAGGAGAGGATTCATTGTATTTGAGTCCTCATTTCTTGACACAAATTAGGCTCCTAATAAATTCTTGTCGATTAATTGACTGGAGGCTAAAGTGGGTGTGTGCAAGTGGCTAGATCAAGAGTGGCTCAGAGAACTTGGTTGTGTAAAAAGGAATCCTCCCCAATTCAAAACAAAATAAAAATAGTTGTCCTTCAAGAAAAAAAGAGCAAATATCCCCTCCTCTGGAACTTGGGGGTAGGAAATACAATGAGACCCCTCACCTTGGGGTGCAGAAGCATCTACTCCCTACACCCATTTAGTCAGAAATCTAGGCAGGGAATGGAGTTTTCCAAACATCTAGAAATTTATTTTTAAAATGAACAAAACCAAGCATGTCCTCCTAGATGTTACTTAACTTTTTGCATGATTAAAAAAATTACTAACCTTTGCTGAGGAATGTGAAAGATATGACAAGGGTATATTTAGAGAAGGATGAGACAGAGTGATGAAATTCTGGATCATTTAGTAAATCAGCTGAAGATGAGACCATGAGCTAGATGAGCTCCTACTGATGCTACTCTGTGAACAGATGAGCTGAGAGAAGTTCCCAGTGTGGGTCCGAGCACCCCCTGCTGTATTTAGGAATGTTGCAACTCTGTGTCCATGTATAAGTATACCCAGCCAGGGAGAAACAGTCCCCCTAGATCTCAAGAGGCAAGGACATGTATGTGTGTGATTATGGGATGCAGCAGCACTGTGGCTTTCTTTACTAAAGCAGAATTATGGAAAACTTGTGCAAAAGGAAGAGCTGAAAAGGTCTGGCTCAGGATCCATGGAGTCTAACTTCATACCTGAAGGAGAATTCCTTCCACGAGCATTCCTACCACCCCATGGTCATTTGGCTTCTATTGGAAGGCCTCCAGTGAATGGAAACCCCCTCCCCAATTGGGGTTCATTCTGCTAGACGATGGTTCTGTTAGGAAAACTGTCCTAGTGTCAGATTTAAACTTAACTCTACAGATTCCACCCATTTCTTCTGGTTCTGCCCTTTGGAGTGAAAGGAAGCATCTAAGCCATCTTCTGCCTGTCAGATACTTAAATATATTTTAGGTATCTTCATCCCCAACCTCTCCACAAACACCTTGATTTTCTCTCATGTAGACTAAACATCTCCAGTTCTTTCAAGAGATCCTGGATGTTGCAATGGATAAAGGACAAGACCTGAGTTCAAATTTAGACACTTACCAGCTGTGCAGTCCTGGGCAAGTTCCTTAACCTCTCTCAGCCTCAGTTCCCCCTCCCCCCATAAACCAGGGATAACAATAACACCTACCTCCCAGAGTTGTTGGCCTCAAATGAGCTAACTTATGAAACTCCTTTGCAAATCTTAAAGACTTATATAAATGCTATTATTTATTCCTGTTAGATATGACCTTGAGTTCCTTCCCTGTCTGGTTTGCTCTCTGCTGAATATACTTCTAGTGAATATACTTTAGTTCAGGACTAAATATCTTGCTCCCCAGGGTATGACTAGAGCAGGGACCAGGGACACACCTTGCTCCTTACTTTGGGAATCTGCCTCTCTTAACTCTGATGAATTCAATGAAACAGACTTTGGCATGTGAAGAAAAGAATCAAACCATTAGTGATTTAAATCCAGTTATATAAAATAGCATGAACTGGCTGATGTAAAAGAGATGCGCTCAAGATGGTCTACACACACACAGACAAACTGTATAGACTTTCTAGGAGCAGCAGCTTAGTGCTTTGTGTTCTCTGTGTGCTGTGCTATGACTACCTGGCAAATAGTAGAACTTGGCCTTAAGTTTAAAGTATTTTATTCATTTTTTTTCATAGATTTATGGAGAGAATTCTTCCTGCGCTGGGAGAGCCCTGAGGAATGTCTTTACAGTGCAGGCATCTGACCTGATAAAGGACAGAGTGAACCTTAAGGGAGTCTACAGGTAACCCCACTGATGATTACCATCATGAAAATGTCTATTTAAAATCATTACCTCATTTCCTGGCCAGGTGGGGCTCGAAAGGAGTCGTAGGGACCAATCTTGGGCTTGGAAGGCTTAACCAACTCACCTCAACCTTTTAAAATACTTTCTGTTGTTTAGTCATTTTCAGTTGTGTCCAGTTCTTCCCGATCTTGTTTCTTTGCAGTTACTGGAGTGATTTGCCGTTACCTTCTCCAGCTCATTTTACAGATGAGAAAACTGAGGCAAACAGGGTTAAGTGACTTGTCCAGGGTCACACAGCTAGTAAGTGTCTGAACACAGGAAAATGAATCTTCCTGACTCCATTCTCAGTGCTCTGTGCACTGTTGCGCCACCTCCTTGCCCCTTTAGGGTCCCCAACTTCTTTCAAAGTATGCTTCAGATACTACCTCTTATAAGAGATAGTTCTGACTTGGCCCTTCACCTACGAGTGCATTTTCTCTCCTTGAAGTTACTTTGTAACTTTAGGTTTACTTATCGGTGTATTCACGGGATCCTCCAAATCAAATATAAGCTTCATGAGGGCGGGGCCTGATTCATGTTTGTCTTTTTATCTCCAGCACCTAGGACAGCACCTGGTGAATAAGTAGATACTTGGCAAAAGTTTGAACATGGAGCATGTGGTAGGTGACTTTTGAGTTCTCTCAGGTAGCTATGTGCTCAGAGCAGGTCCATTAGGGACATGAGGTTTATGACTCAAATTAGCATTTTGGCCAGACTCACCTTCAGTGCATACTGGAGAGGGGGCTGTCTCAGGGAAGGTTCCCCCTCACCTTTACTGGCACTCTGCTTTGCTCCCACTGTCATCCACAAATATCCCAGGAATTGCTGGCTCCCCAGTAGACTTGACTATCCACAGACATGGATTAAGTGCTTTCTGTGTGCCAAACACTGTGCTGTGTTGTGTGTTGGAAGCTCTTTGGAAGGTTAGATGTTCAGGATCATAGGACCTGTGAGTCAGAAGGGCCCTAAAGGTCATCCCATGCCATCCTTATCTGAAGATATAGATAGATAACACCCCTGTTATCCAACCCTTGCTTGATGCCTCCTCTGAAACAGCCTCAGCTAGTTTTGAGTAATTCTAATGTTAGGGGGTGTTTTCTGAGATCAAGTCTAAATCTGTCTCTTTGCTCTGTCTATCTGTGCCTTCTGAACAAAACGGAACATTCCTAATTTCTCCTCCATGTGACAGCTCTTTAAATTCTTGAGTAGCAGAGTCTCTGGGGTTCACTCTTCCAGGCTCACTCAGCCCAGCAGGTCAGGTCCACCAAGGGCAGCTGAATACTGTTCCCTGCAGGGCTCTCGGGGGTAATTCAGAGGGTTTGGAGAATTGACAATAGTTCACTCATGAGCCCTGATCAGTATTCTTCCCATTGATCATTAGCTGATAGCAGTTAGCCAGCCAGACTAAATCAGCTTGGAGAAATGAGTTTTTACGAAGAATGTCTAAGAAGAAGAGCTAGCATAGACGTCCCAGACACACCCTAGCTTGAGGTTTTCAGCTAAGGCCCTCACAATGTGATTCTTCAACCAATTTCAGGGCTTCCCTATCCACAGCTGGCTTAAATATTTGACTGATTGATTATAGAACTCAAATCAAGAGGCATTCCAATTGGATAAAGATGCAGAGGTATAGGGAATTTTGTTTGAGATTATAAGGGTGACTCCATCACTCCTCTCCCATCCTTATATATTAATAAACCGTCATGCCTCCTCTCCCATCCCATTCCAGTCTTCTCTTCTCCATCCTGAAAATCCTGATTCCTTCCACTGATCTCCATAAGGCACCAACATCTGGACTTTCATTGCCCTGGCTGCCCTCTGGCTTATCAATGTCCTTTTACATTGTGGAACCCAGAACTCCAGACAATACTCTAACCAATGTCATACATTGGGACTGTCCTTTCCTTAGTCATGGATTCTGTGCCTTAATGCAACCCAAAAACTCCTACAGCTTTTTGACAATCGTATTATACTCTTTGATTCAGATGGTGTTTGCAGTCTACTTAGACCCTGGATCATTACTTTACATTTATATCTATTGAATTTTATCTTATTAGATTCATTCATTATTTTCAACTAAAGTTTGCGGTATGTCTAGAGACAGTAGCACAAAAACTGAACAGATTTATGTCTTCTTTATAACAGGTAGATTCTTAGACCAAAACTTCCATTGAATTTAAGTGCCCATCTTGCACTAGTCTTTTGAAACAACTCACTGAAATAATGTAAGCAGATAGATCCGTATAGAGAAGCTGGCATGATGTAGTAGAAGGAGAGCTGGTCTTGAAATGAGGGGAAACCTGAGTTCAAATCCTGCCTCTGATACAATACTTTTTAAACATGAATGTGAACACAAGCAAGTTAAATTCTCCTGTACTATGGGGATGACAATAGTAGCACCTCCCTTCCAGGATTATTATGAAGCTTAGATAAGAGAATATGGCACTTGAAGTGTTTTCTGGATGTCAGTTAATATCGTTGTTGTAATTATAGTGTGCATCTAGAGCAGGACCTATGTCTTATGGGAACTTTGACTCCATCTCACCACATTCACCTGATACTATGCCTTGGTGTCTGTGGCAGCTCTTGGGTTTTATTCCTCATGGCTTCAAGGGGATCGACTGAAGTTATTTTTTCTCTTGGAAGACGCTGAGAAGATAGAAATGAGTCAGAATCTTGGAGGAGACAAGCGAGGCATGAAACACCCCACCTGTTCCTGGAGGTGGGAGATGGGGTGGAGAGTGAGAGGCTTGCTATTTCAGATCCCTGGAGATCTGCCAGAAATGTTTTCTTCTTCCATGGAGAGAGGCACAAGTTGCTAACACGATGGCAAAGAACAGTGTCTCCCATTACTATGAGCTCCACAAATAAATTGAAAGGCTACATGGCCAGTCTGTTGGCAGAACAACTTCATCTGGGAGGCTTTGAAATAATATGTGTGTCAAACACATTTTCTCAGTAGCAGAAGTCGCAGACTGGCTCCCAAGCACCTTAGCCAGATTATTTAGCCACTCACTCACCTGTGCAGAATGATGATGGCTAATGCGCCTGGGTGCTTCCTCATGACTCAGAATGAACATCTGCTATTTCAAAGTCTTGAGACAAGTCTTTGTTAGAAAATAATAGGAGCCTAGATTAGGAGCTGGAGGGGCCTCAGGGACTGTCTGGTCCAACATCTTCATTTTACAGAGGAGGAAACTGAGACTCAGGGAGGTTAAAGGATTTGCCCAGGGGTTAAGCAGAGTCGAAAGACGATATATACAGAGACTGCAAAAACGAAGTGAGAAGAATAACCACAAAAACTCTCCAAAGTTGACATTGCAAAATTATAAAGAAAAAGCTAGACTGGAAAGAAGGTTACAAGAGGACACTCCTACCGCCCCCCTGCAGAGGTGGGAGGTCCACAAAGTGTTGCACATTGTACGTATTTTCAGACTTTTTGACTATATTAGTCATAGCTAGTATTTATATTGATGTATTGTCAGCTATGCTGATTTTTTTCCCTCTTTTTTTCTTTCTTTTTCTTTAAAAATAGTTTTTGTTCGATGGGATGGCTCTCTTCTCTAGTAGGGGAAAACAATGGTGATGTAAAAAAAAGACCTCAATAAAATTTTTTTACAAATAATATTTTATTTTTTTCAATTGCCTGTAAAAACAATTTTAACCTTTGTTTTTTAAAAGTTTTTAGTTTCAAATTTTCTCCCTCCCTCCTCTTTCCCCATCCCTGAGGTGGTAAGGAATTTGATATACAATCATGCAAAAAATATTTCCATATTAGTCATGTAATGAAAGAAAACAGACCAACCCCCCCCAAATAAAGTGAAAAATAGTATGATTTGATCTGCGTTATGACTCCATCAGTTCTTTCTCTGGAGGTGGATAGCATTTTTTATTATGGGTCCTTCGGAATTATTGTGGGTCATTGCCTTGATCTGAGTAGAGAAGTCATTCACAGCTGATTTTCATATGATATTGCTATTACTGTGTACAGTGTTCTCCTGGGTCTGCTCCCTTCACTTTGCTTTGGTTCGTGTAAGTCTTTACAGGTTATTTTTAAGCATCCTCTTTGTCATTTCTTATAGCACAATGGTATTCAATCACAATCCTAAACCATAACTTGTTCATCCATTCCCCAATAAGTAGACATCCCCTCAGTTTCCAATTCTTTGCCACCACAAAAAGTGTAGCTATAAATGTTTTTGTAGAAATATGTTCCTTCCTCCTTTTAAAAATCTCTTTGGGATAAGGATCTAACAATGGTATTGTTGGATCAAAGGGTATGCATAGTTTTATAGCCCTTTAGGCATAGTTTCAAATTATTCTCCAGAATGATTAGGTGAGCTCATAACTCCACCAACAGTGTATTAGTGTCTCAGCCTTCCCACATCTCATTCAGTATTTGTCATTTTCCTTCCCTGTCACATTAACCAATCTGATAGGTGTAAGGTGGTAGTTCAGAGTTGTTTTAATTTGCCTTTCTCTAATCTACAGTGATTTAGAGCATTTTTTCATATGATTAAAAACTTATTTTCAAAAAAATAATTAACAAGGGATGCTTCTTCTGTGAAATGCTTTCTAAGTCTCAAGACTTTTTTTTAACAGCACTTATTAAAATTTTTATATCAGCAATAATAGCAATTGCTAGCATTCATCGAGTGCTTTGGAGGTTCCGAAAATGCTCATACATTTGTCTCTTTTGGTCTTCACAGTGAGTCTGTGAGGCTGTTCCTTCAGGTTTTATGCATTCCACTTTACAGGTAAGGAAATTGAGCCTCCTCTGAGGGTCACTGGGCTGGGAGCTGAGATTTGAACAGCTTTCTTCCTGATCCCAGCTGTCCCCTGTTCCTTTAAGATGGTCCTCCATCGATGCTGTGGGCGCCATGCCTGTGCCTCTAGACATCTTTGTGGTCTTCCCCAGTAGAATGCAATCTCTTTAAGGATAAGGATTGTTCATATCTTTCTTGGTATTCCTACTATTTAGTTAGGACAGAGATGCATCGTGGGAAGTGCTTAGCGAATCTAGGCTGACACATTGACTCCAAATAGAACACTCTTTTCATTATATCATCAGACTAATTTACTAATGAGCTCTGGATGCTCCGCACAAGTCTCCTGCTGTCTATCCTTTGAAATTTTTAAACTGATTTCTCTTTGTGATGTCATTGTTATCATCCAGGTAACTCATCATTGTTATCATCAGGTCTCCCATTTAGAAGGTACTTTAAGCTTTTAAAGCACTTTATAGTCCTTATCTCATCCAAGCCTCCCCACCACCACAGGAGGGAGGTGCTATCATCATTACCATCACCATCACCACCATCATCATCATTATTATCATCCCTATTTGCAGATGTGGAAACTGAGGCTGAGGTCTCACAGCTCATCAGTGTTGGAGGCAGGGTTCAAACCCAGATTTCTCATCACTCTGGGTTCTTCATTCACTCTTTCCAGCACTATCACTTTGCCTCTTAGAGATGCCTTGTCTAAAGTTCCAAATTATGACCCCATACAGGCCTCTCATGTTGGAGATTTGTTACCTATAGTTTTCGCAGCTTCCTAGACCTTTCCATTAAGTAAAATTAATTCTTTCAATGGGTTTAAGTTTTACTTTTTCAATTTTCATAATTGATAGACCATACACTGAGAGCCAGAAGGGGCCCTGAACATCATTTAGTCCAACCTCCTCATGTTATAGACAAGGAAACTGAGGTATAGGGAGGTTTCAGTCATTCAGTCAACTGGCACTTAAGTACCAAGTATGATGACAAGAAAGGTGAAAATCACCTCTGCCCTCAAGGAACTTAAATTCTAATGGAGAAGATAACATGAAAACAACAGTGTAATATCTATATCTATAATACAGTAGTTTATATCATATAGTACTTTAATTATATATCTATATTATCAATGTATCTCATATACGTATTTCACACATATATGTATCTATATATACACATAGACATATATGTATACACTGTGTATATGTGTGTGACTTGAGTCTGGAAGGAAGCCTAGAAAATCAGAAAGCAGAAAAGAGGAGAAGCACGAGGAGGAGGGAGAGAAAGAGCAGGTACAGCAGCAGGAGTGGTCAGAGCATTCCAAGCATGGAGTGAAAACCAGAGAGTGTGACCCAATGGAAAGGGCCAGATTTGTAGTCAGAGGACCAGAGTTCAAATGGCCCCTTGGCCACTCACTAACTGGGTAAAACTGAGCAGGTCGTCTACAGTCTTGAATTATTTTCCTTCTGTCAAATAAAGGCATTAGACTGGACAGCCTTGAAGGTTCTTTCCACTCTGAGATCTGTTCACCCCTGACCACAGTGGTGGGATGCCTCAGAGTTCATGTCCCAGCTGATCCGGGTCCGTATCACTATCTGAAAGTCACGGCTTCTCAGCATTAGGAGGCTGGTTAGGGAGATAGTCTAGACCAGGGCTTCTTAACCTATTTTGCATCATGGACCCCTTTGGCATCTAGTGAAGCCAGATCATGTTTGTTTTTTTTTTAATAATTGAAGGAAATGCTGGGTTTCAGTTAGAGGTGAGTGAACGTGAAGTCTTTTTCACTTCCAAGTTCATGGACTTCCCAAGATTTCTCCACATTGAAGCGATCTGTAGACTCCATGGTTAAGGTCCCATGATCCCTCTGGGCCACACTTTCCTCATTTATGAAAGGAGTCTCGCTAGCCACCTTCTGCAATCCTTGCCAGTTATGAATCAGAAATTCAGTCTCCAGCCTTAGCCATCCCTGAATCCTCCAACTCCTCCTTGAGTAACAAGGTTTTATTTCCATCAATATCAAGTTCATCCTCTTCTGAACACTTTCCAGAGGAGCAGTGTCTTGCCTAGAATATGAGACCCAGGATTGAGCCCAGTTACCTACCTGGGATCTGCCTAGGGCCCAGGACACTGGAGTTATTTTCCATCTCTCTCCCCTCATTCACCTCTTAGTGCTAAGGCCATTTAAAGACTTTCTTCATCTTGGAGTCATTTGTAACCATCCTGTGTTTGTCTAGGAGGAGCTGCGTGGGATCCGAGCTTGTGGACTGGCTTTTGGAGAACTGTCCTTTTGTTCAGTGTCGCTCGATGGCCGTTGGTGTGTGGCAGCTACTTCTGGACATGGGGATCATTCTTTCAGGTTTGTGTCCTAAAACCAGCACTTTGTGTCTCTGATCTAATTGTCCTTTTTTTTATTGGGCCTGTGGCTTCATCGTTGTATGGCATTCCCATTTGGAGACTCCTTCTATCAATTCAGGTCTGTACCTTTTATTTTTTTTCTGTTCTCTATAATCTTAGTGAGTTTCATGGGGCACTGAGATTGGTAAATGACTTACCCAGGGTCACAAAGTCATTGTGGGTCAAAGGTATGATCTGAACTTAGATGTTCCTAGTTTGGAGGATGGCTCAATCCACTACGCCAGCATTGGTATATTTGCTGATCAACAGTAAGTACCTTATCAACCCAAACCTTGTCCTCTTTATAAAATGGGCAAAAGCTGAGCATGCCTCATTTGTATTGGCAATTTTTTTCCCCTGAGTCACCATGAATATCTTTGTATCCTTCATAGAGAGGTAGGTGTTGGGGGCAGTCTTTTCTGAGACAGTTATTCGCTATCAGCATCTTAGAAAAATGGTTGTGACCTACCTGCCAGGACAGAGAGCTCACTCTGCTCTGTTCCCAGTCCTCTCTCCCCTTCCTGGGACATTCCCACACAATTTTTGTTTTCTTATAGCTCAGTTTTGGGTTTTTTTTTTAACCAGGGACATCTTGAATTACTATATATTTGTGGTTTTTCCCAACTGGTTTGTAGTTGTTTCCAGAGACTGGTTTACCAGATGGTGAGAAAGACTGCATCCTTTTAAGCCAGACTTAGGACTCCCCAATTCCCAGTTACCCCACCATCTGTGAAAGGGGAGCCCTGGGGGGCAGGGAGGGTATCTCAATTGGGAGTTATATAGATGTTAGCTCCTGTGGCTTGGTGGGGTATGTGTGGGCAAGGAAAAGTTGGATTTCAGCAGGCGAGGATTCTTTATCTGCTGCTGCCCATGGTGGCCCCTGGGCTTTAGATGGGCATGGTAAAGTCCAGGAGGTTGGTTGTTGCTGGGTGACCTTTACTCTCCAGAGAGATACTCAAACCAATAGACTGGATACAATGATTCCTTCCCAGCGTGGCTCCAGCTGGGCTTCCCAGGCTGGCTACATGGTACTCCCCCTTAGATACTGTGTTTTCCAGATGAACTAACACCGTTCACTCTCAGGGATACCTCATTTCCCACTCCACAGGCTACTTCCTCTTGCCTGGAATGCTCTCCCTCCTCTTGGTGTCCCCCTTCAAGCCTTCAAGGCTCAGCTCCAGTCCCTCCAACTTCTCAGAGACCTTTGCTGACCCCCCTCCTCCATCCCAAATATCTTCTATAGATTCTTCTCTTTGGTCCAAGCAAAATATAAGCTCCTTGGGGTCAGGGGCTGGTTTGGTAGGACCATAGATTCAGAAGTCATTTACTCCATTTTATAGATGAGGAAACTGAGACCCAGGGAGGTGGGATGTCTTGCCTGATGCTACACATGTCAGGGTCTTACTGCAGAGAAGATGTTCTTTCTGCTCTGCCATGCTATGTCCCCATGGTCAGCTCAGTTCCTGGTATTTCTTAATTTATTGAATTGAATTGAAATATAGTGACTTTTTTTAACTCTAGTGGTCCTGTTTAGAAAATGAAACTAATTCCTATTTGGCATCTGAAAGAATTTGTGTTTCTGAAAGTCCAGGGGGCAATAGGGTATGGCTCAATCTTGATGACCTGAGGCCTTGTCTCTTAACCTCACCCTCAGAACTGGGCTTGTCCTATAAAGTCATTAAGATGCTTTCCTTATTTTTGAGTCATTTAAAATTTTCCTTCCCTCTTAGATTCTATTTCCTGTTGTTTCTGATTTGCATAGGTCATTGAAAGTTACAACAACCACATAAAACTTAGAGAGGTCTGCTTGTGAAAATTAGAGTAGAAAGAGGCAGAATAGGGTCTCCCTTGTTTCCTTCTAACATGGGAGGGACCCTGGGGCCTAGGAGGCCTCACTAGGGGAACATAAATTCTTATAGGTCTGACCAATCTGAGAAGACTTTGAGTAAGGCTCTGGTGATGGACTATTGTGTAAGGCCAGCCTAGATAGGGGCAGGAAAGCTGCTGGGGAGCCTGACTGAGGCAGGAGGCTGCTGGGGTACCCGGCTGGGGCAGGAAAGTGGCACCCTGTTATGTTACAGGGTGAGAAGCAGCCTAGAGTCCTGAAGACCTAAGTTTGAATCTCCCCCTTTGACATATAGAGTAGGTGCTTAATAAATGTTTATTGGCTGACACTCGCTAGCTATGTGAGCAGGAGCAAATCACTTCCCCTCTGCTTCTTTTTTCACATCTGCACTATGAGGCCGGGATGAAGGCACAATATATGAAGTCCTGTGTAACTGGCAGTTATTATTATAGTTTATGCTACATGGTAATAATTGCTAGTATTTCTACAGCACTGGAAAGCATCTTACACATTATTATATTTGAACCTCATAACCATCTGAGAGGTAGATGCTACTATTATCCCCATTTTACAGATATGGAAACAGAAGCTGAAAGTGAATGAATGATTCAGGCCAACAAAGCTGGGCAGGATTCGCACATGTGTGCTATAATGAGAAGAACTGGCTTTGGGTTCAGAGGTTCTAGCCCTCCTTCTGTTGCCGCTTATCTGTGTGTCTTTGGGCAAATACCTTTTCTCTGGCCTCAGTTTCATCATCTGTCAGATGGGTGGATTAGCTTAGATGGCTTCTCAGAGTACTTTCCCTCTCTCTATCTCTCTGGTTCTCCACTTCCTCATCTAGAAATGGAAGGGGTTAGATGAGCTGAACTCAAAGGTCCATTTCATTCTGGGATCCTGGGAACTTTCAAAGACCATCTACTATTATAGAGAGGTTGCAACCTGCATTCAAGGATGGAGTTCTTCACAGATCTTTATAGCTTTGAAATTTAAAGAGAAAAAAGGCCTGTTGGGAGGCCTGGCTTTTGAAAAGAAAAATACATGCTGTGTCGCTGTGTCTATGACATGAGATAGAAAGGAAGCCTGGGCAGATATTTGAACTAATGGATCCCTTTTTGTCTCTCCCAGTGGATCAGCAGCTGTATTTCCAGGACACCTACGTTTTCTACCAGTTTTCCTCAGATGAGTGCAGCTACCTGTACTGTGAATTCGAAAGGGCCGAGGAGTGGCAGAATGGGGTGCGCCTCCTGCTGCAGCTGGTGCCGCTCAGCCCATCGAGGGGGGAAGACTGTGACCTGTAAGTCACCCCCTCCTCTCTGACTCAGCTTCTCCTTTCTGACTGCTACGTGGGGAGGTGCAAATCAAGAGGGTGAGAAAACCCAATTTGGAACCAAACAACGGCTTCCTGGGGTTCATCTATGTTGGCATTAGCTAAGTTGTGACTTTCCTTTCCTAAGAACAGGGCCCAACAGCCTGGTGGGAAATCATCGGAACACAACATTTGGCAAATTAAAATAAATGAATCCTGATTACCATCACTTGATAGTGAAATGCTATATCATGAATATGAAAAAATGGATCACAAGTAGCAGAGGGTTTTCAGCTGGGATAGGGGGCCTGAGCTGGGAAGTAGGGAGGGGGCCGGGAGATGAATTTTGGTTTTTAGCCTAAAGGAAGTCCAGGTTTTTTTAAAAAAAGAAAAGTTACTTATTGACCTTTATCGCTAACCAGCATAACCATTTTCTTTTACCTGAGCCTTGTGATATATTAGAATTTGATTTAACCCTCTTTAGCTTGCTTTGAGCCTTGTCTGGAACATGACTGAGTTCTTTCATGGTTAGCAGTAGATATGCTGCTTTTCAGCTTTGAAACAGCACAGATTCCCTGCTTTGGAAGGGAGCTCAGAGGCTATCCTAGCCCAGATCATGGCTGACAGAATTTCCTCCACCATCTCCCCAAGGAGACGGCATATGGCCTTTCCTAGAGGTCTTTTGGTAAGGGGAATCCCAAAGCACATTCATTCCATTTTGTGTCATCACTATTTGTCAGGGAGTTTTTCCTCATCCTCAAGCCCAGATTTGCTCCTGAAACTTCCAGCTGTTGCTTCCAGCTCTGTCCTCTGGGCCAAGAAACCCAAGTCCTGCCCCTTTCTACCTAATGGTCCTTCACATTCTCAAAGACAGGTCTCTCCTGGTCCTCTAAGTGTTTCCTTTTCCAGACTAAATAACCCTATTTCTTTAGCTAGGTCTTGAAATGCACAGGCTCAAGGCACTTCAGTCTCCCGGTCATCTTCCTGTGGATACTTGACAACTTATGAGTATTTTTGTCTTCCCCTAAAATACGGTGGCCCACTCCAGGCATTGGAGTGCGGTCTGGCCTGTTTAAAGGCAGCAGGACTGTCTCTTCCCTGGTCCTCACCCCTGTGTTACTCTTAATATGTCCTGAGGCAGGAGTGCCATTTTTCTGCTTTCATATCACACCAGTGGGGAAGTAATACTGGTTCTTTTCTGGATTTTCACTAGCAATCTCTTTAATAATCTCTTCAGAAATTTGCTGAAGTCAACGATGAGCTCATCCACTTGTTGGGTGAAGATGCTACTTCCCATCCCACCCCTTCTTTTTTAAAGATAATTGAGACATTCACTCTCCTCCGGTGCTGTGGTCACTTTCTCATTCCATCTGATTTTCCAAAGTTAGTCACCTTAAAAAGTGGCCCAGCCATGCCTGCAAAGTTGTTTGTAAGACCGCAGAATCCAGTTCATCTGGACTAGATGACTTGAAATTACCAAGGTTGTTATTACCATGCCATGTCTCAGCAATGGGCTTCTGACGTTTCTAGAACTCATTTCTTTCTTCTGCCCATCCACATGGCCTGTAGCGTATTCTAATACCTGCATCACTTCTGAATCTGTTTCAGTTTAACCAGATATTCTCCACTGTGGTTCCTTGGCTATGACGCCTAGATCTTCTTAGATGAATATATCTTAATCTGAAAAGTCACCTTTCTTATCACCTCCTTTTAACCTGTCCTATTTCTTTGAAATAAAGTCAATCCTTCCAGAAAGGAAGGAAAGCTAGATGGTGCAGTAGATAGAGCACTAGGCCTGAGTAAGAAGGATCTGAGTTCAAATTTTACCCCAGACATTTACTAGTTATTTGTTTGCCTCAGTTTCCTCCTCTGTAAAATGAGCCAACCACTCCACTATCTCTGCCAAGAAAATCCCAAATGGGATCACAGAGAGTTGGAAGTGACTGAAAACAACTCAACCACCACCACCACCACAACAATAACAAAACCTTCCAGAGCCAAAATCCATTCATGGTCTCATCTCACCAAGGTTTGGTAGTGTCTGTGATATCAGAATTTCCTCCTTGCATTAAAATCTCTGCCATTTTGCTTGTTGATCATATATTGTGCATTTGTGTATAGATGGGTGAGGCGATGGGATTAATTATTGTCTCTTTTCTAGTATTTTGTTTCCTTTGAGCTGAATGAGGTAAATCTCTCATCTTTATACATTGCATTACTCAGTACGGTTTTTGACTTGATGAATATAAGCAGGCCAATTTTCCCCTTCCATTCCCGTTTACATCTTATTTTTTGTTAGATTTTCAAGACTCCAGCAGTACACATTATTACCACCCCTTGTTTGATCAAGTACTCCATTCATGGCCTGAGGCCTGTCAAGTGGACAACATGATCCTGTTCAGAAATAGAAGGAGATTCATTTGTCCTTCAGAAAAATTTGAGAGTTTTTGGAAAGGTTACTGGTTTATTCACACGTTGGCTCATAAAGTACGTACTAATGTGCAAAGCCTTGTTAGCTTCTGCAGAGAAGCAAAGATAATACCAACCCTGTTTTCTAGGAGTTTGTAGTCCGTTAGGAGTGCTAAAACTCATACATAGATAGAAAAGGTCTTGCTAAATGAAGAAGTAGCACCAGTAGAGTTCAGTTAGAGAAGAATAAGATGAAGAGCTATTTTTGCCCATGGGATGGGGAGAGATAGAGAAGTGACATTTGAGCTGAGCCTTAAAGAAAAGGTAGGATTTCAAAAAGGTAGAAATTAGTGGTGTTGTAGAGTTTGTCCCAGGCATGGTGAATAATGAAAGGAAAGATGTGAAAAGCATGGAACATTTTGGGCAATTGGAAAGATAGTAGGAAACCTGAATATCAGAAGGCATTAGACTTTATTTGGAAGGCATGGAAGAGTCTTCTAAAGGCTTTTGAGTCGGGAAATAATGTGACCAGTCTTTTGTTTTGGGATAGAGAAATCTAGTAGTGGTATGAAATATGACTTGGAAAGAGTAGGGGTAGGGATCCAAGGGAAAGAGTTCAGAGGTCATCCTGAATGTGAAAAACTCGTGACAGAGTCAGTGGTCTATACATAGCTACAGTGTTGATTATAGTTGGTATTCATCAGAGAGTAGGAGAAAAATCCTTTCATTTTTTCATATTTCCAATAGAACTAGCCATTTTCTGAGGGCAGGTGGACAACATGTTCATTTGAATTTTATGAGATTTCCCAGGAAAGGATAGTATTTGGTTTGGTCTTTAAGCATTTGCCAATTATTCTCTCTCTACGTCTAGTCCATTACATCATGAGTCATCAACATACTAATTTGCAAATGGGTCACTAATAAAAACATGTTATTTGTGTTTGTATCCCACACATTTGCATAATGGAACAGAGACTACATTAATTCTTGGAAATTAACTATCATCTAGGGTCTCATTTTCTGGGTCTATTCACCTCCATGCGACATGAATGACTCAGTGTTCAAAACAAGGAGAAAGAAGTGGAGGCTGTTTGTCATCATCCCGAATGGGGGAGAAACTGCTGCTAAGTTTTAACAAAATCTCCTCTTGGTTTATCTAGGAGAGAGAAAAAGCACAGTCAAAGGAAAGAGGTCCTTGATGGTGATGAGGATGAGGATGATGAGGATGATGATGGTGATGATGATGATGAGGCTGAGGATGATGATGGTGATGGTGATGAAATGATGATGGTGATGATAATGATGGTGATGATGGTGATGATGATGACAATGATGATGATGACGGTGATGATGGTGATGATGGTGATGATGAGGCTGAGGATGATGATGGTGATGATGATGATGATGGTGTTGATGGTGATGATGATGATGGTGATGATGATGGTAATGATGGTGATGATGACGATGACGATGATGATGATGATGGTGATGATGGTGATGATGATGACGGTGATGATGGTGATGATGATGAGGATGAGGATAATGATGGTAATGATGATGATGGTGATGGTGATGATAGTGATGATGATGGTGATGATGATGATGGTGATGATGGTGATAATGATGGTGGTGATGATGATGATGATGGTCTTGATTGATGGTGATAATGGTGATGGTGATGATCGTAATGATGGTGATATCTATTTTAGACCAATCCTGTGAGCTTTAAAGGGTAAGGAAACTTCTTCTCCCAGGTAGGTAGGTATAGACCTACCCTGCAAATTCATCTTATAAAATTACTTCTTGATAAGAGACAAGATGGTGACATCAGATAGAGTCAGCCTCAGAGTCAGGTAGACTTGGGTTCAAGTCTTGAGTCTCACATGCACTGACTTATATGTCTCTAGGCTAGTCACTTAATCTCTTCTTCTTAGTGCCCTAGGCAGTGCTAATAATAATTAGCTATTAATGGGAATTAGCATGGCCTAGGGACTCGAATGCTAGATTTGGAGTCAGGAAGAACTCTATTCAAACTGTGCCTTGGATACTTAGTAGCTGTGTGACCCTAGGTAAATCACTTTCCTTCTCTGAAGTTCTTTTTCCTCATTGGTAAAATTAGCATAATAACATCTATGGGTCCACTCCCTAAGACAGTTTTGTTGTTCCTCAGATTAGACAGGTATGTAAAACACTTTGAAATCCCTGAGGCATCTGACAAATGTCTCCCATTCTGGTGAAGTGTTTTAAGGTTTACCAAGGATTTCCTTATGTGATATTAGACTGTTTGATCCTCAACAAAGCTTTTGTGAGGTAACTATGTGGTACAGTGGAAAGGGAGGTCAAGATTACCAATCCTTTCTCTTTCCTTGGGTGATTTTTCTTTCTTTCTCTATCCCTTCCTCTGGGTGTGATTTCAGGCAAGTTACTTCACTTTTTTTGCTTTTGTAAAACAAGGAACTAGGAGCAGTTGATCTCTAGGGTGCTTCCTAGCTCTTAATCTCTAATGTTATTATCACTCCCATTTTATAGGTGGGAAAACTGAGACTTAGAGAGTTTAAATGTTTTTAAAAATCAAAGAAGATGAAGAAGGGAAGTAGGCTGGGGACACCGATCCTGTTGGCAGTGTGGGGATGGCCATCCTTCCTTTACATTTCTGATCTGAGGCATCTCCTTCACTTTCAGAATTATGTCAGTAAACAAGTCTTTCTTCCCCGACATTGTCAAGGGAACCACCCACTCATCTTTATTATAGCTGATGTGAGTTACTATTTATGATTGTACATTAGGCAGATTCTTTTTGTTTTCAAAATTTGCATGTGTCATTAAATTTTACATTTTCATCATCAAGCACCTTTATTTTCCTTCCCATGTTTGTCTCCCACTGGAACAAGAAAAGAAAAACGATAAAGAAAAACCAAACCCTTGTAACGATTCTGCATTGTTAAACAGAGCAAACACCCATTTGGCCACACAACATGATTTGTTCGTAAGTCTCCACAAAGCACAGAAGAGAACTCTGCCCCTTCAGATTACAACTCAGGGTGGAGGTCTGAAATTGCTAGCATTTATCCCAAGAGTTTTGGCCAAATGGAGCTGGGGACTTGGCATGGAGAAGCCTGAGTTCTCCTCCATTCAGTGCTTGATAAAACAATAACTATGGAGATGATAATGACTATTAGAGGTAATATTGATATAATGTTTTAAGGTTTACAAAGTGCTTTGCCTAGACCATCTCACTGGAGCCTGATTCATCCTGTGAGATAGATATTCTTAGCCCCATTTTACAGTTAAGGAAAAAGGCTGAGAAAGGACCTTGCCCAGCATCTCCCCACTTACATCAGTATATTGAAGATCCATGATTTGGCTATGGTGGGCTCTTCCTGAGATGACATAGAGTGACCCTTCACAGATGGTATGTGACAGTTCCTGTGGTCCCCCAACCCCAATCCCCTGCAGCCCACTTAGACATGACTCTCTATTTGGGCTGGCCCTTAGATGACAGACATAGTCCATCGCCAGTTGTCAACACATTTATGGAACATTGCCTTCTTGTCCATGAATCACCAGCACCTAGGACAGCCCCTTGCCCACAGTTGTCTCCACAGTATTGGAATTGACTTGGCTCTGTGTGTATGGTCAGACCATAGAGACCTAAGAGTATTATTACTATTTAGATTTACTGGTGCCAACCATTGATCCCATTGATCTAGAATGGTAATTAAACAGATTGACTTTGGGAAATGAAGCATGTCCTAGTGGAAAGAGCCATGAACTTAGGAGTCAGGAGAACCTGGGTTTGAGGCCTGACTCTGACACTTAGCTGCTGTGTGACTATGAGTAAGTCTCTTAATCTCCCTGCCTCTGTTTTTTCATCTATAAAATAGTACTAGTGATATCAATGATGAGAGGCAGTACGGTATGGTGGATAAAGATCCCGCCTCACAATCAGGGAGACTTGGGTTCAGGTCCTGTCTCTTACACATACTGGCCTCGTGACTGTAGGCAGATAATTTCATTTCCCTATGCACTAGGCAGCTCTCCTAAAACTTTAAGGCATAGAAAAGATGGCAGCCTGAATTGGTGGAGGGAAGTTCTTAATCTTCCATGAAGGCATGTCAAGCACGATTAGGCTGGCTGAGGAAGGGAAACTCAGTTCCTTTTTCTGTAGAGACACTAATTGAGCTGCTTATCAGCTAGATAGCCCAGATACGGGTGATGCCCATGGAAAAAAGTGAATCTTCAGGGATGTTCAGGTTCCCCCAGGTTGTACAAGGTTCTGGTCCCAGGTTGTTGAAAACAGATTCATGATGGGATGTGTACAAGGGGCTTTAGGAGTGTAGAATGAAGCAGGCTCATGAGCTCAGCCATTAGGCATCTCTTGGTGGCAGAGAGATGTGAAAAGGCAAGACTCTCCCTGGGACAGCCAAGGGAATCTGAATCAGCATCAGGTTCTCGAGTTCCACCACTTGGGGTCCCACTCGCTCAGCTTTGCCTTCCACTGCCAGGTCAGTGTTGA
Source organism: Bettongia penicillata ogilbyi (assembly GCA_023548195.1). Classification (NCBI taxonomy): domain Eukaryota; kingdom Metazoa; phylum Chordata; class Mammalia; order Diprotodontia; family Potoroidae; genus Bettongia; species Bettongia penicillata. The sequence continues at coordinate 8,800,151 of JAJHZJ010000453.1, forward strand.
TAAAAAAGTGACAGATCTGGAGGCGGGGGGCTTGGGTTCAGATCTGCCCCAGTCATTTACTGGCTGTGTCAGCTCAGACAAGTCATTTCTCATCCCTCTGGCTCGGTGTCATCATTCATAAAATGAGGTGATTATTCCAAATGGTGTCTATGGTTTCTTCCAGCTCCACATATAGAATTCTGTGATTGAATTTTCTCACCTGTAAAAAGGAAGATGAAACCTGTCTCTTGGATTCTGCTACCCTGGCAGGGTTGTTAGACTTAAATGAGATGGTTTACTTTGCAAACTTTCGAATCACTCGACAAACATCAAATATAATTGTGATGCTTCTCCTCCGAGTCCCGAGCCCTGCGGAGTAATCGATGCCAGCAGGATATTATTCCCAGCTCAGAAAAAAGCTTGGTTAAATATTAGGGAGCATTTTGTGAATACCACCAGGTTCCCACAAATTACTCTTGTGGAGATTGTTCTGTTTTGCAGAAGTCTGCTTTCTTTGCTGAAGTTCAGCACCAGCACGAACAAATCCTAAGGCCTTTGTTCTCATTGCTGCTTGTATCAGACAGCCTGTCAATTACTCTTGCAAACCCTTGACTGTGTGAGTAATTAAATTACGCATTGGAAGTCAGCACTGCCGATTCGTACCTGTATGTTGGGAAGTCTTATAAAATCCATGGTTTAGAGTTAGTAACTCCAGCGGAAAGGTTGTAATTTAAAAGAAAAAATACAATTTCAAGAAACTAAAGGCAGAATTGATCAGCTGGCTTTTCATTTTTAATTCCTGGAGATGTACCTATTAGAGGGTTTCTGAGTCCAGGGAGGAGCCCTTTGCCCTCAGTGGATAAATTGAGAGTTGGCTTGTTGTGCTTAGCCATGAATGGAAATCGATCATGGGGCTCTGATCTTGGAGTTGCTTTCTTAGGGGTGTAATTACCGTGAATCCCCCGGGCTCCACAGCTTGTATTTAAAGGTATTGCTTGTTAGAATCAGATTTCCCACTGATCTTCATTAATCCATGCAAGTTTCTATGGCCAAGGTCTTACTTTGACTACCGAAAAATTTTTTGAAAGTGTGTTTTCTTTCTCCCTCTCTTTTCCTCCCTCCCTTTCTCCCCCTCTCCATTTCCCCTTCTCCTTCTCTCTCCTCTCTTCTCCCTCTCTCCATTGCCCCTCCTCATGTTTAGGAGCCTCCAGATTTCCTTACAAACTTAAATACAGGGTGACTTTCCCCCCTTAAGTGCTATACTCTTGTGTTACTTATTTAGAAACTCACAGTAAGTCGATGCTGCTTATGGGATCAAGTGTGGACTCCTTTTTTGGTTCTTGAGGATGCTCACATCCATTGGTCACTTGGCCCTACCTTATCGACACAAACTTTGTGCTGCCTTATCCATAGCAAAAGTTTTCCTGATTACCTACCTGGAAGACAAAACATATGTCATTCCAACTCTGTGTGCCTCAGTTTCCCTATCCCCAGTGAAGAACTGAAGAACTCTGAGACCCTACAGCTCAAGATTCATGATCCTCTCTGTGACCTTGGACAAGTCACAAATCCTTTGCATCTCAGTCTCCCCATCTATAAAATAAGAGAGTTGAATTTGATGTCCTCCAGGTTCCACACACATTCCAGGTCTGAGATCTATGTGACCTTTTCTGGGCTGCAGTATTTCCATAAGATGAAGGATTTGGACTGGATCTGAAGTCCATTCTAGCTGTGAATCTAAGTTCCTGTGACTCTTAATGGGTCAATCTTGGTTGCACACAAGAGCTCAGTCAGTATACTGGTTGAGATCCAGTCTCTCTGGGTCAGCTTCCTTCCTCTACCTCACATACCCTCTTGTTTCCCCCCTAGCCCTCCAAATTCAGAGACACTACTCTCTAGAAGCCTTCTCTGTCTACCTCTTCCCACACTTAATGACTGTATGACCCTGGGTCAATCATTTAACCTTCTCAGTCTCAGTTTTCTTATCTGTACAATGGAGATGATACTAACACCTGTCTTCCAGAGTTGTGAGATAATTATGTGAAGTACTTGGCAAACCTTAAGGAGTGATATAATCACCAGCTGTTATCACCAGCGAGGATGAAGGCTCTTAGAGGACAGGAACATATGCTGTTCCATGTCAAAGGTCTGAGAATGGGCTGAACATATGGAGGATGCTTAAGAAAGGCATTTTAAATGCTCCAGGCCTAAGATTTATGACAAAGACATCTTCATCAATCATCCAAATAGTCTCCATGCTTGACTTAGCACAAGTGACAAATCCTATCCCCAACTGACGAGCTAGAGATATCCTGAGGGTATTAGAGAAGAGCCTTGAATCAATATCGTGCTAACATCAGCAGAGAGCTTGGGCATGTTTACCCTAAAGAAGAGACAGTTCTGGGGAGACACTTCAAGGATGGCAATGGCCATAACGTGGCATCCTCTTAAACGCGTGCCATCTTGTTTGGTAGCTTCATGGGTGCCTGAATTCAAGTCTTTGGTATGGAGAATCATAGAAACAAAGTTGGAAGGGACCTCAGAGCCCATGTCATCTAGTTTGTCCCACTCTGTCCCAATGTCTGTCAAATGGCTATCCAGCCTCTGATGGAAGAACTCCAGAAATGGGGAGCCCACTCCTTCCCATGGTCGTCTATTCGGTTCTTGGACCCTACTGATCATTAGATTAACAAACCTCTGAGGCCCACTAATTTAATTAAACCTGAAGGGGAATTCCCTCAACAACCAGTCCTATAAGTCACCATTCAGCCTTTAAGGGGAGACCTTCACTACCCCCAGAGGCAGCCCTTGCCTCAGTTATCAGAAAATTTTTCATCATCATAAAATTTGAGTTGGAAGGCCCCAGAGAGGCTGCCTTGTCTAACTTATGTCTGACCAAGGATACTCTGTAAACACCTACCCAAGAAGAGCCAAAACTTGCCTCTGAGCCACTCCCACTAGTGTTCCTAACTCTGCCATCTGGGCCCAAGCCTTCCTTATATCTCAGTGTCATCCTTGGGTGATCTTTGGAGAACAATTCTTACACCTCTGATTAATTGAATTTGGTGGCTTGCTTATTGATTTAAGGAGGGTAGTTGGACCTGTGTGGGATTAGAGTCGCCCAAGTGTTGTTTATGATTACCTCTGGGATTTCTGATGGCATGGTCAAAGGTTGCCATTTGCCCTGATTCCCTACACCATATGGATAATACAGCCAAGCTGAAAAAAATCTAAAAAATTAATTAGCTATTTATTTTTCAGTGCCCATCAGAAAATTGAAGATACAGAAGAAACCAGTGATGAACTTCTTGTCCGTCTCACATCTGCGGTAAGGTTACTAAATGTACTGAACTTGGGACCCTGACCATAATTAGCCCTCAGTGTGCTCTTTGTCCTCATCCCCAACTTAGAGTTAGAAGGGACCTTAGATTCCATTCAGTTCACCCAACTTCTTTAAGCACGTCCAAGGCAGCGAGCAGTTTGTACTAATGGATGGCGGATGATTTCTGGTCAGCTCCTCAGCCCTAACACAGAAAGTAAGGGGCCAATGGAGAAATATTTAGTTAACTCTGAAAGTGCCTTCATGTCTAGTGATGTCTTTAGGAAATGTGAACAAATTTCTCCTTGACTGAATTAGAAGGGAAGTTTAGGCCAGAGGGCAACAGGGTAAAGAAAGGGGATTTTCTCTCCTCCCCCACCCCTTAACCATGGCATCTAGCTATGAGACTGCTCACCCAGTGGGAGCTCCCCATTTTGAAATGTGAGACTTCTGTAGTTCAAGAGAATTCAAGATACACTTGAGGAAGGACACAGCATGTCCTCCAGTCAGATCTGGGCACAGAGAGGCAGTTACTCAGAGAAGGGAGCACTTTCAAGCAATGTGATTCCTGGCAGCACCGAAGAGAGTCAGTCATGTTTTCATGAAAGAATCATCTCTGATAATCTATAGTTTTGCTGCTGCGTTTTATGGAAATACAAAGGCAAAAATTAAATAGTTTTTGACCTCTCGGAGTTTATAACTTACTGAGAATGATGGCAGCATTTTGGATATATCTGCCAATAAAGATTTCAGTGCATCTGTAACTTGTAGAAATAATGGTGGTGGAAGGAGACTGGCCAATTCAGCGTAGCTCACCCTCTGGACCTACTTACCCAGCTGGTACTACCATTGAGTCCCCAGCTGGTGGCATACCGCTTCTGTCCTCAAGGTAGACCTGACATGCTGGGTTTTCTATTTTGGTCACTCCTGAGCCCCCATGGGTGTACTTGACCTTTATTATCAGACTGAGGATGGAATCCTGGCTGTTCCACTCAAAGAGCCCTGTGAGCTTGGACAAGCTTCTCTTCTGGGGCTTTCAGTTTCCTTCTCTGCTAAGTCCTAGTTTTGCTAATTCCTATTGGGGTGACCTTAAGCAAGTCCCTGAGCCTCAGTTTTTCCATTTATCAAGTGAAGATTGGGTTGGGTTGCTTCTGAGGTGTCTTTCAGCTCTACATCTAGGAGCCCATGGTCTTTGATCCTATTCTATTTATGTTTATGTTAAAGACAGATTCAGAGGAGAAATTAGTGAGAAGGGCTCCATAGGAAAAGAAAGTCCTTTTCAAAAATGCTCCTTTGGAATATCTTCTTAGGAATTTGTCTTGGGCCCTGACTTGGGTTTTACAACTGTAGAGTGATTACTCAGTTTTTCAGTTGTGTCTGACTCTTAGTAACCCCATTTGGGGTTTTTATGGCACAGATACGTTTGCCATTTTGTTCTGCAGCTTATTTTGAAGAAATTGAGGCAAACAGAGTGAAGTGGCTTGCCCAGGGTCACATGGCAAATAAGTGTCTGAGGCTAGATTTCAGTTCAGGAAGATGAGTCTGCACTCTATCCACCATGTCACCTAGCTTTCTTATTACTTATTACTTATTACGAGGGCTCTTTAAGGTAGAATGAGCAAAGGTCAGGCTGGGTATGAGCTTACAGGGGTTAGCAGGGCATCCTCTAATTTTAGCCTGGCCTAAATGGAATAAAATGGAGCCTGTCCATCAGTGAGTACTGAATGACTGTGACCAGAACTTTAAAAGGACAGAGGTCACTGGGGGCAATGATGAGGTCAAGGTTTAAGGAGGAAAACACTGTAAATAACAGAGTTTTGCACATGGTAGGAATAATCTCAGCTGGCATTTAAAGGTCAAAGCCCAGTGGAGAGACAGGGGCCTTGGAGTCAGGGCAAGGCGGCCTAGCTCTGATGCAAGCCAGCTCTGTGAGTCTGGGCACATCCCTTCTCAGGGGCCAAGGTAACACCCTCAGACTCTGTGAGTTTGGGATCATCTGTTAATCCCCATCTCTGGAGGGAGCATCTACACTGGCTGCTGCACTGGCTGTTCTCAGAGTACTCCCATACTCAGACTCACTATGCCCTCTCCTGTCTCCATGGAGGGCTCGGGTTACCTTCTATGCTTGGACAGACTCTCCTCCTTCTGCCATCTTTCCTACAACATCCAAGTCTGGGGCCACACCCTCTGTACAGTCCTGAGTTAAACAGAACATCCAGATATGATTTCCCCCCTTCCTTCAATCCCTCATACCACCATCTGCCCTTCCTATGGGCATCATCATATCCAGCTTATGTTATACTGTGTGGGTCTCCCCCTCCCCAAATGTGTCATGAGCTCCTTCATCACCAGCAGGGTTGGTTATTTTCCCTCCTTGGGTCCCTAGTGTTGGTGAATAGTTGTAATTAAGTTGAAGAAGAGGAGGAGGGCTCTATCCCTGAGACTCCTTCATCTGGGGCACTCACTTTTGTGAAGGGGCCTGGTACCAAAAGCTGTTGAGTGGAGAAGATTGCTGCTGTGTTGTTGAGTTGTTCAGTTGTGTCTGACCCTTCCCCATGGCATTTTCTTGGTAAAGATGCCAGAGTGGTTGGTCATTTTCTTCTCCGATGTCTTGCCATGTTTACAGATGAGGTACTGAAGCAAATATGGGTCATGTTGCAACCTGGCACTGGTTTGTTTGTTTGCTTGCTTTTTGGAGGGGAATCTCTAAAATTCAAATACTAGAACCCTGATATAGACTCCTGAATGTAGCAGATGGTCTGGTTCTTGGGTGAGTAGATTTGTAGAAGGAGCCCCTTTCCGAGAAGCCCCTGAGGTCAGCTCGATGACTCTGAGCCAGTAATGAGTTAAACTAGGCTTAGCATAAAGGAATGGAGGCAGTGTCTGTGCTTGCCTTTCTCCGTGGCTGCCTGCCCCTTCCTTACCTGGAGGAAGGAGGATGCTGGCCTGAGTGGACTTGTCTTCTCTGAGAATGAGCAGCTCTACACGCCGCCTCCCCCCCCACCCCCCGGGGAGGCTTGACCTTTGCAATCATTTCTTTTGTAGATGGTGGGGAGAGAAGCAGGGGGACCTCCCAAGCCCAGCCCTTTCCTTGGACTCGGGGGCGCTTGGGTAGCCTTTGAGGCCCCGGGGCCACCCTTTGATTTGGGGGCGGCCAGGATGGGGAAGGGAGTTGAGTGATCCCAGGACGGGCATCTTTGATTCCACTGGAATTCTTGTGACTCTCATCATGTGTTCATGATAAATATCTGACATTTATACATATTGTTTTTAGATTTATAAGGTATTTTATATGGTTTGATCCTTTTAACTACCCTGTGCTGAGAGAGACTGCTTGGCATAGTGAATAGAGCCTGAAGAGCCAATTGGGGAATCAAAAAGGCACGGGTTCAAAGCTCACGTTGGCCATGTGACCTTGGGCATCACCTTGGCTGAGTCACTTAACCTCTTGTTGCCTTCAGGCAGTTCAGAGAGCAGAAGTGGCAAGTTGGTGCTGATCTACTTTGGTGAGGGGATATTATCCACTGGGAGTTCCTGAAGGCACTTTGGTGAAAGGATATTACACCCTGGGAGCTCCTGAAGGCAATGAACTCGCAGGGCTCCAGTGTGGAAAGGGATCCTATTTGGGGATGGAGAGGCGGCTCATTGGCACTGCCCAGGTCAGTGCCTCACACCCCTGGTATCCCTGGTGTGAACATCACAGCAGGACCCAGAGGAGGGGCAGGGCTTAACCATAATGAGAGCTGACATTTACATGCAGCCAGAAGATTTACAAAGCATGGCATTAATTATGTAAACAAACAGAAACTATATGAATGAATGACACAAAAATAAATTATGCGTGCAATTTTCAAAACATTATGGAGTCTGCTTGGAACAGTAGAAAGAGTTACAGATTTTGAATCAGAGGTCCTGCCTGGGTTCAAATCCTTGTTCTTCTTCCTCCCTGGAGGACCTGGGGCCAATCGTTTCATCTTTTTGGGCCTCAGTTTCCTCACCTGTAAATAAGATGTTGTTCCTGCTGGCATCTTGTTAGATTCTTACATCAGCCCCAGGAGATCAGTACTACAACTACTATCGTCCCCATTTTATAGAGGAGAAAACTAAACCTCTCTAAACTCCAGGGACTTCTCCCTGGTCACGCAGGTTGTGTCAGAGGGAGGTTTCGGAATCGGGTCTGTTGACTCCAAGTCTGGCTCTCTCTCCATGGTCCTCTGCTGTCTTTCCATGCTATTTTATTTTAATGCCTGTGTAGCAGGAAAGGGCATCTCTAGGATCATAGATATAGATTTGGAAGGCACCCTGGAGATCTCTGAGTCCAGCCCCCTCATCATCCAGATGAGGAAACTGTTGTAAGTAGAGAGATAAGTGACTTGCCCAGGGTCACTCAGCGCTGAGTGTCAGAGGTAGGACTAGAACCCATATCTTCTTGGCTTTGAGGCCAGCTCTCCATCCACCAGGCCACACTGCCTCTCACTCCGTCCAGTAACAATTGAATTGTGTGACGTGTAAGATTTTTGGCACAGAAGCTTGCCTTGCTGGAAAACATTTCTTAAAAGAAAAATACAGTTAGAAGGGGATGGTGCTGTCATTAAATGGTCGTTCAAAATATAGAAACTAACTTGATTACAGTTGGTGAGCCAGGAATGAATTGGAAGTTGGCTTTCCTTCGTCTTCCTCGCCATCCTGCCTCTTAGACCAATCTGACATATGTTGGCTGAAATTCTATTTATCCCGCCTTCTCCAGGGAAGTTTCTGTGATCATTCCCGCCTCAAGTGAGGCCAGGATCACTCTCAGATGAGGGAGGGGTTCCTGACTTCTGGAATGGGGTTCTCCTGATTCCTCAGTGTGAGGGGGGATCTCCTGACTCCTCAGTGTGTGGGGGGATTGCCTGACTCCTCAGTGTGGGGGGGGATCTCCTGACTCCTCAGTGTGTGGGGGGGATCTCCTGACTCCTCAGTGTGGGGGGATCTCCTGACTCCTCAGTGTGTGGGGGGATTGCCTGACTCCTCAGTGTGGGGGGGATCTCCTGACTCCTCAGTGTGAGGGGGGATCTCCTGATTCCTCAGTGTGAGGGGGGAATCTCCTGACTCCTCAGTGGGGGGGGTCTCCTGACTCCTCAGTGGGGGGGGGATCTCCTGACTCCTCAGTGGGGGGGATCTCCTGACTCCTCAGTGTGTGTGGGGATTGCCTGACTCCTCAGTGTGTGTGGGGATCTCCTGACTCCTCAGTGGGGGGGGTCCCCTGACTCCTCAGTGGGGGGGGGGATCTCCTGACTCCTCAGTGGGGGGGGAATCTCCTGACTCCTCAGTGTGAGGGGGGATCTCCTGATTCCTCAGTGTGAGGGGGGATCTCCTGATTCCTCAGTGTGAGGGGGGATCTCCTGACTCCTCAGTGTGGGGGGGGATCTCCTGACTCCTCAATGTGGGGGGGGAATCTCCTGACTCCTCAGTGTGTGTGGGGATTGCCTGACTCCTCAGTGTGTGTGGGGATCTCCTGACTCCTCAGTGGGGGGGGGTCTCCTGACTCCTCAGTGGGGGGGGGATCTCCTGACTCCTCAGTGGGGGGGGAATCTCCTGACTCCTCAGTGGGGGGGGGAATCTCCTGACTCCTCAGTGGGGGGGATCTCCTGACTCCTCAGTGTGTGTGGGGATTGCCTGACTCCTCAGTGTGTGTGGGGATCTCCTGACTCCTCAGTGGGGGGGGTCTCCTGACTCCTCAGTGGGGGGGGGATCTCCTGACTCCTCAGTGGGGGGGGAATCTCCTGACTCCTCAGTGGGGGGGGGGAATCTCCTGACTCCTCAGTGTGTGTGGGGATTGCCTGACTCCTCAGTGGGGGGGGGTCTCCTGACTCCTCAGTGTGTGTGGGGATTGCCTGACTCCTCAGTGGGGGGGGGGTCTCCTGACTCCTCCTTGAGGACTTTTTCCAGTATGATGCTATCAATTCTTAGAGCTATTGTTGTCTATACAACCCTCAGGTAATTAATCACTTGCTGCCATGTTTAGTCTCTTCCATTGCCTTGAACAGTTCTTAGGTCTGTGATTCTCCCCTGTCCTCCCCTTTATTAGACTGTCAGCTTTCTGAGAGCTGGGCTGTGTCTTTTACTTACTTGCCTCTTGCAAGCCCTTCCTACCCACCTGCCCACTGAAGTATCTTGAGCTGAGTAGAAACTTCATACATGGTCGATGACTTTTATTTAGTGACCCTGGACGCTGCTTGTTCCAGTTGATCTTGCTTAGAGTCGCTCCATGAGAGATGGGGGTGTGGGAGAAGACAAGCTAAATTATCCTTTGTCCAGATTCCTTAAGAGGTCAGTGCTGGGCTCTGGGTTACTCACTGCTAATGCAGCCTGTGATGGCACTGATTTTTTTGGCCGCCCTATCTTACTGTGAAATCTTGCGATTCGCTATTGCCCCCAGGAAGGCGGGGGGGGGGGGGGAGATGGGAACTTGCATTGATTAAGCACCTGCCCAATGGGCCAGACCTGTGTACCCTGTGTGCTAATAAATAGTTTACAAACACAAGCTCATTCGATCCTCGTCACAGCCCTGCCATTATACCCATTTTACAGTTGAAGAAACTGAGGCAGACAGTGGTCAAGCGGCTTTCCCAGGGTCACCCAGCTGGTGACTGCCTAAGGTCCTATTTGAATTCAGATCTTGACTCCAGGCTCAGAGCTCTGTGAGTGGTGGCGCCCCCTGGCGGCTTTGGCCAGATTTTTTCTTATTTATAAACAGCATGTGCATTTCGAGAGGGGAGAAAACAACTCTTTTGTCAGAAAACTGAGGCCTGTAAAAAGAAGCCTCAGCCCCTGTGCTATGGGTGATGTTTCAGCTGGATCCAAACGCCTTGACTGGAGAATTTTGTTTTTCTTCTAACTTTTGGTTCCAAATGAATGCAATTCTCTTACTGCTTTGTTGGCCTGTTTACCCAGAAGATTAATCAAACATGAGTTGTGGTTGTGCAAAGGGCCATTTGGCGATTGCCCTCAGAACTGGCCGGGAGGTTGGAAATAAGTCTTTTCTTCAGGTGGAGGAAGGTGCTTTGGGGACCAGATCCCTTGCAGGTTCCCAGGACCTAGCATTTGCCCTGCAAAGCCATGAGAAAGAAAGAAAAAACCCTTCTCTGCTGGTACGGTGCCTTCTCTGTAGAAAGCTTGGCATCCCTGGTTTCCTCGGCGCTTCTCTGTGGGCTGGCAAGCTCAAGTCAGTACAAGCCTGCACCATTTCCCACCTCTTTAGTACCTGAAAGTTTATAGAATGTTTTCTCCCTTTGGGCAAGCCATGTAACCTCTCAGCCTCAGTTTCATCACCTGTAAAATGGGTATAATAAAATTCAAGCTGTTATGATAATAGCATTGTATTTCATGGGGTTGTCAGGAGGATAAATGAGGTGGCATATGTAGTGCTTATTTATTATGTTCATGGCAGTGGTCTACCCATCACAGCCCTCTGAGGCAGGTGGTACTTGGAAGCAGCGCCTACCTTGTTCATGGGGAAAATCAGGTTCAGAAGGATTAAGTTAAGTGACTTGCCCAAGGTCACACCTCTGGTAAGTGTCTGAGCTGAGATCTGAACCCAGGTGTTCTGAGCTCACGTCCCATGCTTTGATTTGCCACCGAAGGTCAAGACCCCAGCTCAGAACAGAGACTGTATCATAATGAACTTTTAGCAGGCTGATGCTGCATGACCCAGGGCAGATCACTTCTTCTCTGGGCCCCAATTCTCATCTATGAAATGATGTTTTCAGAGGTCCCTTTCTGGCAGCCCCTAATGTAGTTAGTGACTTATAGGGGCTGTCACCATGATACATGCTGATTTGGGTAAATCTAATCGTGTGAATTATTCATTTACTTGGACTTATTATGTTTTCTCATCTCAAACCTAAGTAATACTTTTTGTTCATGCAGAAAATGAACATCCATGATTGCTAATGATCCGTTGGCAAATGTTAATTCATGCACCTGCTGCTGGTGATGGAGAAAGTGAAGGCTCATTGACTTAGAACTCCGAAAGCCCTCAGAGCTCAACCTCCTCTGACTTTAGAGACAAGGACACTGAGGCCTGAGAGAAGTGACTTGTCCCTTGTCACAAACTTCAGCAAGTGACAGAGAAAAGATTCGAACCTTGCCCCTGTGATTCCTGAGTGGGAGGTTCAGCCTTTGCAAAGGCATGGAGATGGGAGATAACATCACAAATGAGGAAAATCCAAATAAGCTCCTTTGGCCAGATAGAGAGTGGATGAGGACTGATGTGAGCAAAGCCGGGGCAGGAAGGCTTGAGGAGGCTTTAAAGACCATGTCCGTACACTGAGCTCATATTTGATTATCTGAGCAATAGGCAGCCATTGAATATAGGGGGTCCTTTTTTCTTCCATTTTTATTGCTATCCTGTGTTTTTACACTCCTTTAACAGATAATAAAAAGAGGAAAGGGAAAGCAGTTCAGCAAAACTAGCCAACACATCCTTAGAACCTGAGGGTACAATGTATACAGCTTTCCAATCCCCCACAAAGAAAGGAAAAAGGGGAATCACACCCTTTCATATTCCTCAGTTAGGGAGCTTTCCATGCAACATAGAATTCACTTTCCTTATCGGTTCTCATAGAGCAGCAATAGCCCATTATAGTCAAGGTACACAGTTCGTTTGGTCAGTCCCCTATCAATGACATCTACTGGGTCTCCAGATCTTTGTCACCATAAAAAGTGCTGCTATGAAATTTTTTGATACATATGAAGCATTTATTTTGGTCTTTGACATCTTTAGAGAACTATGATGCAGTGGAATCTCTGGGTCAGAGAGATGCTTAGGTGCTTTTTCTGGAATATTCCCAGATGCCTTTCCAGAATGGTTCAACCCATTCTGAACTCCCCCAGGAGTAGAATTCCTGGCTTTCCATAACCTACCGTTTTTGACTGCTCCCAAACGAGGCATTTATTAAATGCTTCCTATGAACCAAGTACTATGCTAAGGGCTGGCATTTCAATCAATAACATGTATTAGGTACCTGCTCTGGGCCAGGCACTGTGCTAAACACTAGGGATATAAAAAGGGTCAAAAGACAGTCCCTGTCTTTGAGCTTACAATCTAATGGCACCTATTCTTATTACTATTAAATTAATAAGAAAAATACTAGTGAGCATGAATATAGCAAAAAAAAAAAAAAAAGACAGTCCCTACCCTCATGGGACTGACCTTCCAATATGGGGCAAGGCAACACATAAAAAGGAGTTGACCACCATGGGGAGATGGGAAGGTGGGGCCGTCGAGAAGGTCAAGAGGGGAGAAGGCTGAGAAGTGAGTGTGATGGTCACAAAGGGAAGTTCCAGGCAGACAAGAGGAATAGACTGCAGTCAGGGTGGACCAGGCAGCGGGAGGAAAAGCTTCGAGGCCAAAGGTGGGAAAGTCTAGAAGGTCACAATCAGAGCCAAGAGAGAAGAAATCTTTTTATTGTAATCTTTGCCAATTTCCTGGAAAATGTTCTGGGAAAGCCCAGAGTTGTTTCTCACATTTCTGTTCTTTTTAGTGATGTGAAGCATAATGAATCATCTTGGGTGGGGCTGGACCTTGGCCACAGCTCCATTTTGTCCTTGTGGATTTGGCAGCTCTGGGGAGCATAAGAGGGGGTCATAGCAGAGATGGCGGGAGGCAGAGACCCAGTCCTGCTATCTCAGGATGGGAGAGCTGTCCAATCCCATGTGGAAGGGATCCCCACTAGAACATACCTGAGGAATGAGGAAAGCTCTCAATGCATAGAGTTTTCAGGTCTTGGAGTCTAAATTGGCCTCTTGGCTTGTGATTCTGCCTCCCTCCCCAGGGCCAAAGAGAGCCATTGGAAGCCCTCCCACCATGGGAAGCTGGCTCTCACTCAGAGATGATTAGAGGAGGCTGGGTGAGAGGTGGTGAGTGTGAGTGCTGAAGGAGGGAGAAGTGGGAACCCATGCAAGAGACCTTGTAGAGGCAGACTGGACGCAGGCTGACAGCGCCAGGTGACCAAGAGGAAAGGGTCAAGGAAGGCCACACCTCAGCTGACCACGGAGCTGATTATTTATAATAACAACCAGTTCTTTGAGAGCAGGGTCTGCTTTTTGCCTCTTTTTGTTTCTTCAGTGTTTAGCACAATGCCTGCCTGACACATAGTAGGCACTTAATCAATGTTTATTGATTAATAATAATAATTAGTACTAATCTATCACTCTAAGCTTTGCTTAGACTCACAACAACCCTGAGATATCAATAAGTATTCTTATTATAACCCATTTACAGCTGAGTAAAGTGAGGCTGGAGTAAGTGACTAAGGCAGCATTTACACCCAGGGCTTCCAGAGTCAAGGTCTAGTACTCTGTGTATGCACTGCGCCCTCTAGCAAGTCAAGATAAATGAAAACTAACACAAGTTGTCAAAAGAACTGTCACTAACAGGTGTCAATGACTTTGGTGGAGTGAGAAGCCATGTTACAAAGAGCTTGGGAAGTGAGGAAGAAGAGGCAAGACTCTTAGACTGACTTTTTCTAGGGGTTTGGCCATGAAAGGGAGGAGAGCTGCCAGCTGCTTTCAGGGAGTGGGGTGGATGTGGGAGGAGGAGGGAGGGGATGGGATCAGGGACACAGGTGAGGAGGGTCAGCCTTGGCAAGGACAATGGCACCCTCAAGAAGAGAGAATGAGTGATGAAGTTGGACATGCTGAGCTATAGAACTGGGGGGCAGAGGTGACCCAGGACCAATGACCTCAAGAAGGTGGGGGCCAGAAGGGGGACGGTGCTTGGAGTTTGTTGACTCACAGACTGAAGAGATGAGAAAAGTGCTGATAGTGGCTGTTTCAGGCCAGGGAAAAGATTTTCTGTTGTTATTTTAAAAACTCAAGAGTTTATTTTAAAAATAAATGTTTGTTTTCCTGTGGAAACCAAGATTAAAGCAAAGCCAAGTCCCAGAGCAGCCTGGAACATTGTGGTCCCAGGACCCATTCTCTTGACTCCCTGGGAGACAGTGCCACCACCTACATTAAGTAAGCTCAGGCACTTATAGTATTCAGGGTAAATGTAAGTTGATTCACTCCAAAAACCTGGAGTTTATCCTGTTGACTTGAAATGATTTCTGGCTGACAGAACAGAGCAGATTAGAAGTTGTCCAGGAGGGAGTCAGGCCAGCAGTCCAGTCAACAAGCACCTACTATGTGCATTGTGATAAGTTAATAAGCACCTACTATGTTCCAGGCACCATGCTAAGTGCTGAGGATATAAAAAAAAGCAAAAAAAAAAAATAACATGCAAATTAGATAAAGAAAGGATAAACTGCTGGTAGCCAGTAGCGGAAAAGACTCTTACACTCGGAAGCCTGGGAAAGGCTTCTTGTAGAAGAGGTTTTAGCTGAGACTGGAGGGAAGCATCGTAGTATGGGAGGCAACCAATGAGAATGCACCAGGCTGGTGGGAAGAATTGACTGCTTACTGCAAAGGAGAAGATGCTTGTTACCACCTGAAGGAGTAGGGTTGTTAGAGACCTTTAGTTTAGGGGCAAAGCAACATGTGTTGGTGAGATTGTGTGTGCTACAGTGGAAAGAATCCTCGATTTCGAGTGGAGACCTGGCTTCATATTCTATTTCTGGAGCAATGTGACCCTAATGGGTCATTGAATATCTCAGAGGCTCAGTTACCCTGTCTGTAAAATGGGGAGAGCAGTGCCTCACCTGGTTACTGGGAGGATTGAAGGATGGCATATAGCAAAGCACTTTGGATACTTTGATATCCTACAGAAATAGCCCCCTTAGCTCCTGTGCTACTGATGTCGCCATTCTCATCTGGAGTCATTAAGAGAAGGCTAATTGGTATTCTGGATTGTTTGAATATATCAGGGGGTGTTGAATGTGCTTTAGAAAGATTTCCATCAGAAATTGTTAAGGGAAGAGAAGATTGCCTGCTTTCAATGATTATTGGCACCAAAGTGGCTCAGTGGATGCAGTGCTGAACTTGGAGCTGGGAAGACCTAAGTTCAAATCTGGCTTCAGACGCTTATTGGCTGTGTGGCAAGTCATTATTGGCAAGTCTTTTTTTGTCACTTGATACCTCAGTTTTTTCATTTATAAAATGGAGATAACAGCAGTGCTTACTTTCCAGGGTTGTGATGATTGAATGAGATAATATTTGTAAAGTCCCTTACAAACTCTAAAGCACTCTATAAATGTCAGCTATCCTTATTGGCTCTAGATGCACACAGATTCACACGTATGTATGTGCTCTACTGACATGTGCTTTGTTGTACCTCCATGGGTACCTTTGGCTTGTGAGGGCTGCAGCAGTGGGGAGCTGACTTTTGCAGATTAGAAAGATTTCAACCTTAGTCTGGTATGTCTGTCCACAATGACCAGCCCAAGCAAACCTGGTGCTCCTCATCTGGTTGTCTGAAGGGTGATCTATTTTTCAACCGTGAGAGCTCTAGAAGATTTTCTGCGGGCATAGAGCAGCTGCTATCTGCCCTAGAGGCAGGTAATACCTTCATAGATTGCTGAACATGCATATGGTTATATTAGCGATAACCAGAAGTCAAAGGAAAAAGTCATTAGCAAATTCCTGCCTTAGCCTTTCAGCTTACTGTTGAAAACGTTGATTTGGGGTTTGGTCTCAAGTGAAATTCTCACATCCTTCCCATTCACAGAAAGCTAATGGTTTCTGGAAAGGACATCAGTTAGAGGAGCTCCATAGGGGAGAAAGCCAGGACTTCCCAGATGAATCTTCTGCCTGTGTTCTCTTCCCCTGGGCCTTCATCACCTTGACCTTTAGCCAGGGAACAGGATAGTCTTGGCTCTTAGCTCTAACAGCTTATAGATGGCAAAGAAAGGGCCAGCCTTGCAGAGAGGGGGCTGCCTGGCCCTCTAGGTAGATACAAGCAGACAGCAGCCAGAGAAATGATTGGATTTGAAATTGGAAAACCTGAGTTCAAATTCTAACTCAGACCCTTTCAATCTATGAGACCCTGGATAAGTCACTTACCTTCTTTCAAACTCAGTTTCTCAATCTATAAAATGGAGATAATAATTGTACCTGCCTCACAGAAGTGTTGTAAGTCACAAATGAGATAACTCATGTCTAGTAGTACATAAATGATAGCTATTATTATTATATTTACTAAAATAGACAAAACATTCATATTCCTGGCCTAGACATTTACAAACAGAATTGGTCAATAAAACTAAAAAAAAAAATAAACCAATCCCCAAGGCTGAAAGGGAGCAGTCACATTGTGAGAGCAGGATCCCTCATGATGTAAGGCACTGTTAGAAGTTCACCTGTTTCTAATTTCTCTGTTTTTCCTTGTCTGACATTAGGTTCAGAGAGAACTTGCTGCTGTCATTGCTTTCAAAGCCAGGAAGGCAGGTGAGTACATGTGGAGCACTATCTCTTTGGGGAGGGGACAGAATTTTTTCACGTTCAGTGATCTCTGTGTGTGGTACACGGCCATTTAAGGTACTACTTTGAAACATACATTTCCTTGATTAAATACATTTCAGGGTTTTGTTTTCTTTGTTGGACGAAGCCTTGAGAGTGGAGTCCATGGCCAGGAATAGAGGCTTATCCTATACCCAGGGGTAGGAATAACAGACTTTTGGAGGTGGCAGGCATCTCAGACTTAATCCAATCTACTCTTTCACATTTCATCTACATAGATAATTAGTCACTCTCCAACAATCCAGACTGTTAAATCTGTGACTCAGTGGGTAGCCTGAAGTTCAGCTGGCATCCAACTCTCTAGGACAAAACCTATTGGTAATGTGTACAAACTTCCTTGTTACTATGATGGAATTGGCTTTCTGGTTTCTGAATAAATAGGGCAGCTAAGTGGTGCAGTGGATAGAGCACCAGTGAAGGAGTCAGGAGGACGTGAGTTCAAATCTCACCTCAGATACTTGACACTCACTAACAGTGTGACCTTGGGCAAGTCACTTAACCCCAACTGCCTCATCCTGGGTCATCTCCAGTCATGCTGATGAGTATCTGGTCACTGGATTCAGATGGCTCTGGAGGAGAAGTGAGGCTGATGACCTGCACAGCCCTCCCTCACTCAAAACAAAGTCAAGTGCAAGTCATGTCATCATTTCTCGGATGGCATGGTCTTTTTTGGCAATGAAGGATGAACACACACATCTGAATAAATATTTTCTTTTCATCTTTGAGGAGGAGAGTTTATATTTTGTCAATTTGCACTGGAAATACACATGCATATCTATAGCAGCTACTGTTTGTATCACATTGGGATTACAGTCAGGTATCCATTTTGACCTTATCTCAGTAAATGTTGTAAGTCATTGTCTCTGCTTAATTTCTGCCAAATTGCTTTCCAGTATTCCCAACAATTTTTACCAAATAATGAATTCTTATCCCCAAAATTTAAATCTTTACATTTGTCAAATACAAAACTACTATAGTACTTTCCTACTGTGTACTATATGTCTACTCTGTTCCACTAATCTACCTTTTGTTGACCTGGAAGTTTGGTTAAAAAAGGCAAACAGTCTGAAGACATACTATTTATTCCCTTAAAGCTAGTAGTTACATGATCATGGAGCCAGAAAAACTTCTGACTGACTAATATAAGAATGACCAGGCTTAAATCTGTTTCAGGACAATCCAAGGTTGTGTCCTTCAGATTTATGGTCTCCATGAGTGATTAACTACACCATGAGAAGGGAATTTCTTAACTGGATAAGTTGTAAATGCAATAAGATAACAGAGTTGACAGAGTTTCAATTGAAATTACAACCCAAGACATCTGTGTTTTCTTTACCATTAACATGCCATAGTACAGTATATGTCCACAAAATATTAAGATGTGGACAAAGTCCCATTATTCAAGATAATGTCTAGGGTTAATGGGCTTGTAAGGAATAATAAGTCAGCCCCATTTGGCTTTGTTGACATAGGAAGAGGTATTCTCTGAGTTTACTTCAGAACAAAAAAACTGTTGAATCTAGGCTCTTCTTCAAGCTCTGGCTCTTATTAAAGTCCAGACAGAGCTGGGCTGGCCCACTGATGCCCAGTATCTACTGCCATCCTTTAAACCTTCTCAGTATAGTAGGACTTCTATTCAAAGTAGGAGAAGTCTTTGAGAACCTAGTCACTTCCACACCCCAAATCATATCAGGGAGGATTTTTGGAAATTAAGACAGAAGATCTTGGGTTTCTTGTGTCCAAAGGAGCAATGTGAGTCAACAGTGAAATATAGTAGTGCAAAGTTACACAGCATTAGGAGAGTCATGTCCAGAGAGGAAGCAAAAGTCTCACCATCCTCTGTCCCAGGAGACCTGACCTGGGCCAAAGCACTCAGCTTCTAGTATGGCATTTGGGGAAGGACAGTAATAAGGGGAAGAAAACCAGGACTGAGGAAGGTGCAGAGATTATACAGTGACCTCTTTGAGAGCAGGAACCATATTTTGCCTTTCTTTGTAACCTCAGCTGTTACATAGTGCCAGACACATAGTAGGCATTTGAGGCTCAGTTGAAGGAACTATGGATGCTTGACTTGGAGAAGATAGTCTTGAAAAGGTTGTTATCAATCTCTTCAAGTACTTAAAGGACTACCGTATGAAAGAGGGAATCAAGGCCAGGCAACAAATATTTACTAAGAACCTACTATGTGCCAGACGTGGTGCTAAGCTAAGGGTTATCAGTCAGATGGAGCCAAGGCAGGTCATACAGAGTCCCAGGTGTGCTCATTTGTGTCCTGGCTTAGCTCACTCTCTGGACTTCATTTCCTCCCTTACCAGCTCTTCTCTCCCCTCCTCCAGTTTTCCCTGTTTTCCAGCTCCCCTTTATATACAGTCTTCCTCAGTGCATAGGGATTGTCTTGTTTGTATTTCTGACCTTAGTACTTCAAATAGTGCTTGATCCAGAGTGAGGTGATAAGTAACAGCAGTTGGCATTAATCTAGCTCTTTAAGACTTGCAAATTGCTTTACATGTTAACTCATCTGATCATTGATTAATTTGAGCACAAATAAACTTTGTATTACTCTCAAACTTAGGGGTATATATGCCAATGACATTGTGAAAAAGTCTTTAAATATCTTCACATAATTTCAAGGAGAATAGTTTTAAAGAAGCTTTTCCCTTTATTTTAAGGAAATTTTAATAGCTGCATTTATTGAGGAAAACTAACACTAAATGCCAAGAAATGTCTTTTGTTTTCAATCAGTGTCCCTGTCCACCACAGACTTGATAGAAAAGGGCCTTGGTCCTTTTGTGATGGGCTAAGATCAGAGGATCATTTTCATTATTTTAGCAGCCTTCAAAGGTAACCGGGGGTGCAGAGAGGGAGATGAAAAGGACCTACTTTCAAGGAGCCTTTCTTCTGTCAGATGCCCCCAACTTAAAGCCCCTGAAACTAAGGTGGATGGATAGCAGGCAGAATTGGAGGATGGATTACTAAAGGAAAAGGTATGAATGCTTAGAAATGGAAGCAGTAATCACCAGGAGTCATCACAGATCCACTATGAACAAATTCTGCCTGAAGGAACTCATTTCCTCTTTGGACAGAGAACAGGACCAAGCTTGGGCTCAGCACACCCCAACTGTAATGAATCTTTTGACAGAAAACCTCCCACTCAAAGTCTTCTCACCCTCAGGTTGAACATCCCCAGTTCTTTTCCATCTGATGCGGTCTCCCGAACCTTCCCCATCCAATTCCCTCTTCCTCTGGGTGTTCTCTGGTGTATCAGTGGTTGGTTGGTTTGTCTTCCCTAAGATGTGGTGCTCTGAGTAGAACACAACTTTCAATAGTCCAGGGCTGTGGGATTATCACCTTCCTGGTACTGGTATTTAGGTCCTTTTGAATGTAGACTGCATCTATGACACCTTTTGGAGATGCTATAGCATCATGAAATCTTTAAATTTGCAAATCATTGAGTGAGTCCTAGAAGAATTGTTATTTAAGTTATACCTTCCTTACTCATAGTATTATTATAAATTTGATTTCTAATATCTGACAATACAACTCTGTATTGCTGCAATGAGTAAGGCACTGGTCCTGGAGTTAGGAATCAATTAATCATCATTCAGGAAGACCAGAGTTCAAATTCTAACTCAAACACTTGCTAGTTGTGTGACCTTGGGCAAGTCGTTTAATCTTTCAATGCTTCATTTTTCTCATCTGTAAAATGGGTATAATGATAGCACCTGCCTTTCCAGGTTGTTGTGATGATCTAATCAGATAACACAGATAAAGTGCTTTGTAAACCTTTTGTTATTCAGTCTTTTTAGTTGTCTGACTTTGTGTGACCCCATTTGGGGTTTTCTTGTCAAAGATGCTGGAGTGATTTGCCATTTCCTTCTCTAGTTCATTTTACAGATGGGAAAACTGAGGTAAGCAGGGTTAAGTGATTTGTCAGGGTCACACAGCCAGTCAGTGTCTGAGGTCAGATTTGAACTCAGGTCTTCCTGAATTCCTATAAGCCACCCTTGTAAACCTTGAAGTGCTACAAAAATGCAACCTATTATTATTGTTAACATGATTTTTTCTGGCCCACTGAGATATCCTCCAGTCTCGATTCTTCCATCCAGTGTGTTTGCTATACCTCTTAATTTTGTGTGATCTGCAAATTGCATAATGATGCTATCAAGAGCCTTTATTGAAGTCATTCATAAAGGTGCCAAAGTTCTCCCCTTGGAGTTCCTTTCAGAAGGTGATTGATGGATTTTTTCTCTCTTTCCTTCATCCTCTGATTGTCATAGACCCAGGCAGTTTTCATTTTTGATTTCTTGAAATATTATGTCCAAGATGAATTTTTAAATATGATATTTTTTTCAGGGAGTTCAGTGATTCTTAAATGATCTCTCTTTGACCGGATTTCCAGATCTGTTGGTTTTTTCCCATTTACCAACCATCTTTATTTTCTTCTATTTTTTCAATCTTTTGATTTTATTCAAATAGTTCTGCTTCATTCATGAAGTCATTCATTTCCATTTGATCTGTTCCAGTTTTCAGAGATTCCATTTCTTGGGGAAGATTGAGAACCACACTCTGCTAAACCAGTTTTTCTCTGAATTCTTTCTTCAGCAGTTTTCAGTAACTTTTTTTCTTTTGCTAGTAAGTGTCTGAGGCTGGATTTGAACTTGAGTTTTCTTGACCCCCATCCTGAAACTCTATCTATTGCACTACCTGACTTCCTTCTCATTGGATTCACTCTTCTGTGAGCTCCAGGGTTTTATTAGAATTGGGATGTTGTGGTTGGGATGCCTTCATCCTGTTCAGGCATCTTGGCCATGAAGTCCCTCTTAAATTATATATAGTTGTGAGGTTTTAAAAAAAGAAACATAGGGATAGAGATTAGATCTGCCACTTCACTGATATAATGAACTCCTTGGTAAGGAAATTCCATCCACAGTGCAGGTTAGTGTCCTCTCTGACACTCAACCAGAAAGTTTACTAGAGCACTGACTTGCCCAGGGTCACTAGTCAGTAGGTGTCAGAGATGGATCTAGAACCCAGGTAATAGGAACATCATAGGATCATAAATTCAGAGCTAGAAGAACCTGAGAGGTCATCAAATCCATTCACTTCATATCACAGATAAAGAAACCAGGGTGGATTGGCCAGGGTCACCCAGCTGGTAAGTAGGTGAGGCGAGCCTCAAACCCAGGTCTCCCTGACTCCAACACTGCCCATTACACCACACTCCCTTCCTACTTCAGAAATATAGATTACATTTTAGGAGGCAGTAGATAAATCACTCTGTCTCCTTCTGCATGTGTAAAAATGTTTAATGCTTCCTGTTCTCATATCTGTCATTGTCTACTTCTTCACCACCTCCCCTCCCCCGAATCCTTTCTTAGAATAAGGATATATTGTCCAGCAAAGCCAACCAACTCGTCTGTCATGTCAGGGAATGTCTCTCTTCCTCCCCTTTAGTCTATTACTTCTTGGCCAGAAGGGGTAGGTGGGATTTGTCCTCAACTTTCTGGAGTCCTAGTTTTCAGAATGAACATGGGATAAGCCCTCCCCTCTCTGGGGCTCTCTTCAGCTTGGTGCTCAGTTAAACCATTTTCTAGGACCCTTCTTGGTGGCCTACTATGTATGGCATGAGGGCAGACTCCAATTTCTGTAGTACTCCAGTAAAGTATAAGGCATCCTCTCATTCTTAGTGGCTTTATGATTGAATAAATTTAAAAGTTGATCTGGTCTTTGAAGTTCATCATTATTGATTATTCTTTTAGTTTGTTTGCTACAACTGGAATTTCATGAATATATATATATACTCCAGGTAAGAAAACCTCTGCCAATGCATAGGGCTAAGTTTTCTGCAGCTGATCATCTCAGAGAATTCCCTGGGACACTGAGAAGTTAGGGCACTTAGCTAAGGTCACACAGTAAGCATGGACCCTAGTTCTTCCTGCTCTTAAGGTTGGCTCTCTGTCCACTACAACACACTGACTCTCTTGCGTCCTTGGTCTATTACAAGTGAAAGAATGTTTTACTGTAGGTAGGAATGAAGAGTGAATATTCCTGTTGCCATATAAAGGAGATAGAAAAATATTCCGAACTTGTGTTCTTCTGTGTGTTCCCTGGACTTTCTGTTGTTCATTCTCAGGGGAATGATTTTTTTTTAATTTTCATGTCAGAGGCTTACTTGAATCTGCCTTTTGGTTTCTGTAAAATTTGGCTCTTTTG